>JAJLXZ010000036.1:34122-81729 GCA_030571575.1 Kazachstania viticola
TTTTTTGATTTAGCCGCCCCTGATAAAATCTTAATAGAAATTAGCAGTAATGAATGGTATTGAAGAGTGGGAGTATTGGTGGAATAGGGACAGAATCTGTAGGTGTAGAGACCATTGAAGCATTTAGACATTGTTTGGACGATTATTATTATAAGTTCAGAAAAAAAACAACTGAAAATATATCTGGAATATAGATATTTCTGTTTCATTTACCGCTGGTAGAATTGATATAGACGCTATGGATCGTAATATTTGTGGTATTATTGCTGATAAACCATGTGATTTAGATAAAACTTTTAACGATATACTGCCTCTTCTTGAGGATCAAGAAACTTTAATCGAGGGCTCATTCACTTGGGCTATAAGAGACTGGTTTCAACTTACAGAGAACAAATATGTATCCCCTAAAGCAAAAGTTGGTGATTTTGAATGGGATATATTACTGTTTCCTAATGGAAATCAACACAAAGGAGTTGCTATGTATATAGAGCCTCATCCAATTAATTTGGATGAATTTACAGATCAAAATTGGCATTGTTGTGCTCAATTTGCTATTGCTTTCTCCAGACCTGGTGAAGATAAACAAATAAATGTATTTAATAAATCGTTTCATAGATTTAGTCCAAATGATACAGATTGGGGTTTTGCTAATTTTACAGATTTATCAAGTTTAAAATTTGCTAATAATGGTAAGGGACCCTTTTTAAATGATGGCCAATTAAATATAACAGCTTATATTCGTATACTTAAGGATCCAACTGGTATGCTATGGCATAATTTTTCTAACTACGACTCAAAGAAAGAAACTGGCTATGTTGGTTTCAAGAATCAAGGTGCTACTTGTTATCTAAATTCTTTACTACAATCTTATTTCTTTACAAAATATTTTAGAAAATTAGTCTATCAAATTCCTACTGAAGATGACTCTGCTAATAATTCCGTACCACTAGCATTACAAAGAGCCTTTTACCAATTACAAGTCTCTGACCAACCTTTAGATACTATAGAATTAACCAAATCCTTTGGTTGGGATAGCGGTGACGCTTTCACTCAACATGATGTTCAAGAATTAAATCGTATCCTTATGGATCGTCTTGACACTAGAATGAAGGGAACTCCTCTTGAAGACAAATTAAATGAAATTTTTGTCGGGAAGATGAAAAGTTATATTAAATGTATTAACGTGGATTATGAATCTTCAAGAGATGAAGATTTTTGGGATCTTCAATTAAATGTAAAAGATTTAAAAGGTTTACAACAATCTTTTGAAAATTATATCGAAATTGAATTGATGAATGGTGAAAATCAATATGCTGCTCAAGATTTTGGTTTACAAGATGCTGAAAAGGGTGTCATTTTTGAATCTTTCCCTCCTGTATTACATCTACAATTGAAAAGATTCGAATACGATTTTAATTATGATCAATTAATAAAAATAAATGATAGATATGAATTTCCTGAAACAATTGATCTTTCACCATATGTAGATAAATCCACAATAAAACAGGATGAATCTTATATATATAATCTACATGGTGTCTTAGTCCATGCTGGTGATATTTCAACTGGTCACTACTATACAATGATTAAACCAACTGTAGAGGATCAATGGTACAGATTTGATGATGAAAAAGTTTGGAAAGTAACAAAGAAACAAGTCTTTGATGAAAATTTTGGTTTAGATAGATTACCTGATGAACAATTAAGAAATATGACAAGAGATCAATATCAAGACTATTTGATCTCTCGTCATACAAGCGCTTATATGTTAGTTTATATTCGTAACGATATGGAAACTGAACTTTTACAACCTGTATTGGAAAATGATGTTCCACAACATGTTATAGATAGAGTTAAAAAGGAACAACAAGAAAGAGAAGCTCAAGAGAAAGAAATTAGGGAGGCTTATCTTTACGTAACACTTTCCGTTCATACAATCAAAAATTTTATTGGATTTCAAGGATTTGATTTCGTTCCAAATAACTATTTTGATTTTTCGTATCTAGATTTAAATAATGGCTTTGAAAAACCATTAACTTTAAAATTAGAAAGATCTACAAAATTAACAGATCTCTATAAGATAATAAAAGAAAAATTAAATATCCCATTTGAAAGAGAAATAAGATATTGGAAAATGGGGTATCGTCAAAATAATACATTTAGATTAACTGAACCTATTATATTGAACACTGAAGATTTAAAATCAGAGGATTCTTTGAAAAGACAAAATGATCAAAATTTATCGGTCATTAATCTATTTGTAGAAGAACCTTATTTAGATCTATCATTTATTGCTAAATTGAAACAACTCAATCTTATCACTTTTAATGGAATAGATAATGACTTAATCGATAATCTAAGACAAAATGTTACTCAGATTATAGAAAATACTGAGCTTTCATTACCTGTTAGTCTCGAAAGTGAAACTCATAGTATTATTTTTATAAAGGTTTTTGATAAGTTAAAACAAATGTTAACCGGATTCGGATATTGTCAAATCAATCAAATTGATCATATATCCACATTATACAGCACTTTTTCAACTCTAATTGATGAAGACATAAAGGAAAGTCCACTCTATGAAGAAATCAATCCAGGAAATATTGCAAATATAACGACATCACAGAAATTCTTTGCTTCGGAGATAACTTCAGGTGATATAATCGCCTTCGAATTACCATTAAAGAATAAAGATACACTCTCACCTGAAATATTCCCTTACTATGAAAACATACTAAAATACTATGACTTTTTACAACATAGAGTCAACTTAAAGTTTACCAAAGCATTAAGTGAGGACATGGCAACAAATACTGATAATGAAACAAATTTCTCTTTCAATATATGGGTGGATGCTTATATTACTTACCCAGATCTTGCAAAAGCTATAGGGAGAATTCTTGATGTCGATGAACAGTTTTTGAAACTACATGCGATATATAGTAATGGTCGCTACGCCCTTAAATCTAAATCAATCTTAAATGATTACTTACTAAAGGACTATAATTGTGAATCGATACCTCCTTTTGAATATGAAATCTTATCAATACCATTGAAAGAATACGAACATTTAAGACCCGTCAAATTTTACTGGTTAAAAGAGAGTTACATTCATTATCAATCTTTCGATTTTGAAGTTCCAAGTCAATGTACAGTTAAAGAATTTTTAGATAAAATACAACACAAAGTAGGCTTTACTGATAATCAGAAAAAGAATATATTACTTTGGACAAATTACAATTTTCAATTTAAAGGTGTTCTAGCAATGAATACTCAGTTTAAACAAGTTGCTAAACCTTTCCTAATTTTTGGTAGGGTATTACCTGATGAAGCTACACTGTTTAGAAATATTGATGATGATACTGCAGAGGAATCAGAACTTGAAGATCCAAAGAGAAAAAAAATTAGTAAGACATCCAATGAAGATAATGAAAGTACTTCCGACAAAATTCAGGTTCAAGTCCCAACTGAACAAACTGTCAGTAATAACGAAGGCCCATCAAACTCTTCAGCAGGATCTGAACTCAGTGATCAAGAAATACCAACCTCTGATTCCGAAGCTACGTCGAATGAAGGTAAACTTGTTGTTATCTCTCAATATTTCAAGGACCTAGAAAATAGACATGGGATTTCATTTTTATTTAATCTGATTCCTAATGAGTCATTCGTTCAAACAAGAGAAAGATTACGTAAAAAATTTGGATTAGGACAAAAGGAATTCTTGAAGATTAAAATAGCTATTTCTTTTACAACTCCTCACGGAGGGAAGACTTTCAAATCGTTACAAAATTATAGAGAAATGGAACTAGAAAGAATTACGTTATATAATATCATGTCAAACCTAGATGGTATATACCTAGATCATCCAGATAGATTAAGATCACATAGTACACAAGATAGACCAATGGTGATCAAAAATTGAAAGGAGCACTTCTTATGTATTATTTCGTGATTTAATGAAATCGTATATATAAAAAAAAACTTCAAATATTAAATATTTTGCACCTTATTAATAGTGGCTTAGTTTAATTTCAAAAAGCGTCGGATATAGGATCATAATATAACAACATTGAATATCTATATAATTTATACAAAGTATTACTTAGAAAAGAATGACACAACATTCAATCGGAAGAAAAGATACCCCAGTATTTTTCAACACCATAAGTTCCGTCACTCTTCCATAAATCATTATATGCAGTAAATAGAATAGTATCAGATCCACAAGAACTTTTTATAGAAGAGATAGCGGCTTCTTGATTAGCCTTTGAGGGAACGGCAACACCATAAGTATCACCTTGAGATGGCCATCCTGATTCAGTGATAACAACGCTCTTGCTGTTACCACAAGCAGTTGAAACTCTTTCGATTTGTTCAAGTACCCATGGTCCAGCGTTTTCAGCAGTGGTGTATTCATCGAAATAAGCATGTGCGTTAACAGCGATATAATCAGAGTAATCACATAGTGCTGGATTATTAATGACCGCAATAAATGTATCAACAGAAACGACAGATCCAGAATAACCGGCGGAAGTTAAAGCGGATCTAGCAGTATCAATGTAGTCTTTAACTTCACTTGTAGTTGCAGAACCACTATTAACTAATTCATTACCAATTGAAATAGTATCTATATCACTCCATGAACCATACGTTTCTACTGCACTCTTAATGGTATCAACACCATCTTGAATAGCATCTACGTAATAGATACCTAAAAATAATTTTTGAGAAGAAGTCTTTGCTTGTAATACATTAGAGACTTGGTCACAATCCACACCATAAAGTCTAATAATACCGAAGTCAGTCAACTTAGATAAATCAGATGCGACATCTGAAGTAGACTTACAAGAACCGTCGCTATTGTATGGTGAATAAGTAATACCCTTAGCTCCACCAGCTGAAACAGAACTAGTAGCAGTGGAACTACTGGAAGAGCTAGTAGAGCTTGAAGCAGAACTAACACTTGCCGTAGTGCTGGTAGTAGCAGCACTAATTTCAGCACTAGTAGTGACACTAGTAGTGACACTGGTAGCTGTAGAAGTAGCGGTAGAAGAAGAAATAGTAACTTCCTTCTGAATACCTCCAATGCTAACAGAAATTCCTTCATCTACTGAAGAAGAACTTGTAGAATCTAAGACTTCATTTTCGTTAATTGGAGCTATAGTAGAGACAGTAGATCCACCATTTGCAGCAACAGTTACAGCAGCGATGACTGTTTTAGTAACAATGTCACGTTTATGTTTATGTTCATGATTTTGGGCAATAGGAGCAGCGATTGCGATACCAGCTAAAGAAGCTCCAGTTAAAATATTTGAAATACGCATATTGAATAATTAGATAAATATAATCAAAAAGTAAAGGAATGGAAGGGTTTTAATTTATTCTTAATGAATGGATATTTATTCGATTTGCTTAATTGTGTTATTTAGTATTATCAAGTAAGAAGACATCTGAAAATAAAGAGAAATCATTCAATGTACTAATAACATAATGTACTCGAGTATATATACCCCAGAGAGATATTTTCCAACATTTTTGATATCCGTTACTTTTTTGAAACATCGATGATAATTTTGTCATTGATCTTCGGCCAGATGTCGTACGTAGAAAAAAAAACCATACTGATATCAAATATGAGTATGACTAGCACATAACCGAACACCAAAAAACATAAACATAAACAGAACACCACGGCAATACGTAACTAGTTTCCTAATAAGACAAGCTCCAAAATTCCAAAAGAAGGTGCTCAAGACCGTCAAGAAGTTCGAATTTCATAATAAGAGAAAAGAAAAAGCAATTTTAAAGTCTAGATCTAGGCAAAAAAAGAAAACGCGAATTTCTCGAGGATTGACGATGCGAGATCTGAGAGAATTTTCCGTAGAAGCAAATCGCGGCTTAACTCAAAGCGGTAAAAAATGAGAAAAAAGGAAATATGGAGGCGAAGTTACGTATTTTTTTTTTCGGTTTTTGTAAGTTTCGCGGACCTCATTTTTGCCATTTTAGGAAAGTGCTCAGGAACGGTTTTGCCAAGCCTTTATTTTATTCTTTTCAGGCAAGGCATTGGCACGTTTTTACCTCTTTGGCTAAATGGGAAAATCGTTAGTACTTTACCCGGATTTATTTGTTTGTGGTTTTTGTGTCTCGGCGGCTAATTCCTTTTAGTATGATTTTCCCGGATAGACAAGAAGGATAAACTAGGATATTCCTGGAAAACTTTGAAAGTAAGTTACTCTTTTAAGTAAATTGCCAAGAACTGCAAATAGATAACGCAACTAAAATAGTTTATTAAATAGGAAGTTCTCATCCTGTAGTCTTAAAAAGCAGAAGAAGATGGAATCCTCAAACTATGATAGCCCAAAGGTTTCTTTGAGTGAACTTCAATATCCTGCTTGGTGCCAAGATGATGAAGTTCCAGTTACAAGGCAAGAAATTTCTGAGATCTTTGAGAGTTTAGCTGTGAAATTTGGATTTCAACAATCCTCAAAGGAAAATATGTATCATCATTTATTAGCTCAATTAGATTCAAGAGCTAGTAGATCTAATGCTCATAACGCTTTGGTATCCTTACATGTCTCCTATATTGGGGGAGAACAATCTAATTTTAGGAAGTGGTATTTTGCTGCTCAATTGGATTTAGATGAAGAAATTGGTTTCCAAAATATGAAGTTGAGAGGGAAATCAAAACAGCGAAATGTAAAACTAGCCAAGAAAAGAGGTGTTTCAATAAGAGAACAAATGGAGGATTGGAAAAAAAAAGAGCAAGAATTTATCAATACTCACCCAAAGATTACTTTGACTCCTGATCAATTGAACAGAGAAAGTACCCTGAGAGCTGCCGATTATAAATGGAAATTAAAAATGAAACAACTGAACCCGTCCCAAATGGTTAGACAAATTGCTTTATATTTATTATGCTGGGGTGAAGCTAATCAAATAAGGTTTACTCCTGAATGCCTCTGCTTTATCTTCAAATGTGCCTTGGACTACGATTCTATCACAGAGCAAGATTCCACTAAGACAGTCGGTATGCCAGAATATAGCTACATCGAAGATGTAATTGATCCCCTTTATCATTTCTTAAAGGGACAAGTTTATAGAAAAAACTCTAAAGGTAATTGGGTTCGTAGAGAAACTGATCATAAAAATATTATCGGATATGATGATATTAACCAACTCTTTTGGTATCCTGAAGGAATAGAGAGAATTGTACTCAAGACAGGAGAACGTCTCGTTGATAAACCTGTTCAAGACCGTTATCTGTGTTTAAAAGACGTTCAGTGGAATAAAGTATTTTACAAGACTTATCGTGAAACAAGAAGTTGGATGCATTGCTTAACCAATTTTAATAGATTTTGGATTATTCATTTTACACCGTTTTGGATATTCACCTCCTTTAATTCTCCAACTCTTTACACTAAAAATTATATTCAATTATTAGACAACCAACCAACTTTACAATCTCGTTTTTCAGTAATGGCCATAGGTGGAGTAATCGCATGTTTAGTTCAAATAGGTGCCACATTCTTTGAATGGAGGTTTGTTCCAAGAAATTGGCCTGGTGCACAACATCTTTCAACTCGTATGTTCGGACTGCTAATATGCCTTGCTATGAACCTAGGACCATCATTTTATGTTTTTGGTTTCTTTGACCTTGATGTTCATTCAAAATCAGCTTATGTTGTTTCAATTATTCAATTTATAATTGCTATCCTTACTACGCTATTCTTTTCAATTAGACCATTAGGTGGATTGTTTGGTTCTTATTTAAAAAAGGATAAAAAAAAGAGACGTTACATCTCTTCACAAACTTTTACAGCTTCCTTTCCAAAATTAACCGGTAGGAGTAAATGGTTCTCATATGGTTTATGGTTCTTCGTATTTTCTGCAAAATCAATTGAATCCTATTTTTTCCTGACTCTATCGTTAAAGGACCCCATTAGAGTACTTTCAATTTTGGATACATCAAGGTGTACCGGCGACTCATTAATGGGTACCGTCTTATGTAGATGGCAACCAACCATTACTTTAATTTTAATCCTTATGTCGGATCTGGTTCTATTTTTCTTGGACACATATCTGTGGTATATAATATGCAATTGCATATTCTCCATTATACTTTCCTTTTCTCTTGGAACATCTATCTTTACTCCCTGGAAGAATATATATTCTAGATTACCCAAGAGAATATATTCCAAGATTTTAGCTACTGCTGAAATGGATGTAAAATACAAATCTAAAGTCTTAATATCGCAAATTTGGAATGCCATTATAATTTCTATGTACAGAGAACATTTGCTATCAATTGAACACATTCAGAAGCTAATGTATCTGCAAGTGGATTCAATGCTACTAGAATCAAAAACCCTAAAGTCTCCACCTTTTTTTGTTGCTCAAGATGATTCAACATATAAATCGATGGACTTCTTTCCAGAGGATTCGGAAGCTAAGCGGAGAATATCATTTTTCGCACAATCGCTATCGACACCAATAACGGAACCTTTACCTGTTGAATGTATGCCAACATTTACTGTTCTTGTTCCACATTACTCAGAAAAAATTCTTTTAACTCTAAGAGAGATTATTAAAGAGGAGTCATTCAAAAACAGAATTACTGTACTCGAATATTTGAAGCATTTACATCCTACAGAATGGAATTGTTTTGTTCGTGATACAAAGCTATTGAACGCTAATAAGGATTCATTAAATCAATCCTCTTCTTCTGATGAGAAGTCTGATTTGAAAGAGGAAAAAGGATTATCGGCTCAAAGTCTAAGTGCTGGATATATTGACGAGGCTGATATTTTGGCCGATGCGCTAATAAAGGCAAGGATCAATGACGTACCATTTAACCTCTTTGGGTTCCGTTCTTCTGAACCATCATATACTCTAAGAACTAGGATATGGGCTTCTCTAAGAACACAGACTTTATATCGTACTTTGTCTGGTTTTATGAACTATCATAAAGCCTTAAAACTTTTATACAGAATTGAAAATCCGTCAACTGTAAATTTATACAACAACTATGAGGCACTAGAGAATGGTTTGGAAAATATGGCTTCTAGAAAATTTAGAATGCTAGTTGCAATGCAAAGATACAGTGACTTTAATGATGATGAACTGCAAGCTACCGAATACTTACTAAATGTATATCCTTCGATGTACATATCATACCTACTAGTAGAAAAGCAACCTGACGAAGAACCAATTTACTACTCATGCCTAACTAATGGATATGCTGACATAGATAGTGAAACAAGACTAAGGAAGCCAATATACAAAATTAGGCTTTCAGGGAATCCTATATTGGGTGATGGTAAATCGGATAATCAAAATCACTCATTGATATTTTATCGAGGAGAATATATACAAGTCATTGATGCAAATCAAGATAATTACCTGGAAGAATGTCTGAAAATTCGTTCAGTTTTAAGTGAGTTTGAAGAATTAGAAATTAATAACTCAATCCCGTATATTCCAGGTATTGAATACGAAGAAGAACCTGCTCCGGTTGCAATTTTAGGGGCAAGAGAATATATCTTTTCAGAGAACATTGGAGTACTGGGTGATATAGCTGCGGGTAAAGAACAAACTTTTGGAACTCTGTTTGCAAGGACTCTGGCCGAAATTGGTGGGAAGTTGCATTATGGTCATCCCGACTTTCTTAATGCGATATTCATGACAACAAGAGGCGGAATTTCTAAAGCACAGAGAAGTTTACATCTGAATGAAGATATCTATGCAGGAATGACTGCAATGTGTCGTGGAGGGAGGATTAAGCATAGTGATTATTATCAATGTGGAAAGGGTCGTGATTTGGGATTTGGGTCAATTTTGAATTTTACTACAAAAATCGGTGCTGGTATGGGAGAGCAATTACAATCAAGAGAATACTATTACTTAGGTACGCAACTACCAATTGACAGATTTCTTTCTTTTTTTTATGCACACCCAGGATTTCACTTGAATAACCTATTCATATCTATCTCATTGCATTTGTTCTTTTTACTTTTGCTAAACTTGGGAGCTTTGAACCATGAAACCATAAATTGCTACCAGGAAAAGCATGCGTTAATAACTGACCTTCAAAAGCCAATTGGCTGTTATAATCTACAACCGGCCCTTCATTGGGTATCTATTTTTGTGTTATCAATTTTCATTGTGTTTTTCATTGCCTTTGCTCCTTTACTTGTTCAAGAGCTGCTCGAAAAGGGGTTTTGGAAGGCTACTTCCAGATTTTTACACCATTTATTCTCAATGGCACCTTTATTTGAGGTCTTTGTATGCCAAGTCTACTCAAACTCCTTAGTCACTGATATAACTTTTGGAGGCGCCAAATACATCTCTACCGGTAGAGGATTTGCTATAACTAGACTAGATTTTTCTTCGTTGTATTCAAGCTTCTCTATAACTTCGATATACGCTGGGTTCCATGTCTTTTTGATGCTACTATTTGCAACTGTGTCAATGTGGCAACCTGCTTTACTATGGTTTTGGATTACCGTGATATCTTTATGCTTTGCTCCATTTGTATTTAATCCACATCAATTTGTCTTTGTCGAATTCTTTTTAGACTATAAGAACTACATTCATTGGCTATCATCTGGAAACTCACAGTATTTAAAAAATTCATGGGCAACGTACGTGAAGACAGCAAGAGCAAAATTTACCGGATATAAAAGAAAGGTTATACAACATGTATCAGAGCAGAACACTAGTGATACCAAGAAAGCCAGGTTTTGGAACATACTCTTTGCCGAAATATTGATCCCTTTCTGTATTTTCCTGTTCAGTTTTTCAGCTTACACTTTCATTAATGGACAGACCGGGGTTAAAGATGCAAAACCTACCAATTCAATTGTTAGACTATTTATCGTAACTTTTTTCCCAATTGCAGCTAATATGGTTTTACTATTGGTATTATTTTTAACCTCCATATTTTTTGGAACCATCACATTATGTTGTAATAAAAATATTGGTTCAGTCATTGCATTTTTGGCTCATGGATTCTCTATTGTAATGTATCTGATAGATTTTGAGTTAATGTGGTTACTGGAAGGATGGAACTTTACTCGTACTTTGCTTCTCTTAATTACTACGATTAATTTCAAGACAACACTCTTTAGGATTATTACGATTCTTTTCATGACTAGGGAGTTTCGAAATAATAAATCAAATTTAGCATGGTGGAGTGGTAAATGGTACAATACTGGGATGGGTTGGGCTGTAATAGCACAACCAATTAGGGAATATTTCGTTAAAGTTATGGAATCTTCCTATTTTGCTGCAGATTTCTTCTTAGGACATTTCTTACTTTATTTACAAACACCTCTCATATTGATACCATTCATTGACTATTGGCATTCAATGATATTGTTTTGGTTAAAACCAAAGCATATTATATCAAATAGAAGAATTTTTAATAAAAAGCAAAGAAAACGTAGAAATTCAATAGTACGGAAGTATTTTTTTCTTTACTTTTTAATTTTAGCTTTGTTACTAGGTATTCTAATAGCCCCAATCTTAGCAAACAAATACGCACCAGCCTTTAGCGAGCTCTTACAGGGAACAGCAGGTGAACATCTTATCCAACCTTCCCATCAGAGAAATAATGACACTGGACCGAATGCACCTTCTACTATACTGACTACTACTCCTGCTTTGAAACCTTTTAAAACCGTTCTTTAAATAATGCTGCTTTTTTTAAAAGGAAATAAGAATTTCTATATGCTTTAAACAGCTAAAAATGAAGCACACATCTCAAACGCTTTTTCTACTTAGTTATTCCTATCTATTATAAATAAATATATATTCTTATCGTACAACAACTACCATCAGTAAACTAGTTTTTAATGCTACTTAGAACTTCTTTTAAAGCCTATGCTTGTTCATTCAGCTAAAGTGAGTGGGCTAGCATCATGCCTATTGGTAAAAAAGTAAATTAATCAGTATTAAAATGCTATTAAGATAACTTATACCTAAACTTACCCTAATAAGGAAGACAAGTATATAATAATACTTTACTTTTTTAGCACATTCTATCCAGTACTTACTGAAAATAACTATTTATTTTATTATCTTTTTTGAAGATCATTGTATTATTAAATATATATAATACATATTTTAATGCAGTGTTTTAGTAAATATATATAATTTTGGAAGAAACATGACTATTATTATAAATATTAGGAAAACCATAGTTGAATTGTTTGCATGTATTCAGGAGGATATCTTTGTAATATTGTCATCGCGTCATCTCTACTCAATGTACCTAAAAGTTTCTTTACAGACGTGACAATTTCTTCAGCATTTTTGCCATCTATCGATTTATTGAATAGACCTTGAACAACATGATCAACTACAGTTGGGATAGTTGAAGCATTGCAAATAATAGGCGAAGAAGATTCTATCAGGTGACTTAAGTATCTATAATTGAATGCAGCAGCTTCTTCATCAATTATTGTTGGTAAAGATTTTAACCAGCTTGTTGTATACGAATCAATATCTGCTATGGTAGATCCAAAGGCATAAAGTATCTTAGCTATCGTAGCACTTGCATTTTCTGTAGCATTTTGATTTTCTTCTGATTTAGCTTCTGGAATTTCAATTACTTGAACTAATGTATTCAAAGATGCTACACAAGAATCCCTAAAAGTATTTGGAGCATATTGACTACCGACACCTAAAACATAGGCAGCACCTTGACGTAGCTGTGGTTCTGGAGATACTAAGTATGATAAGACCTTATCTAAGAAAGAATCCTTTAATGATGACACTATTTCACCGTATTTTTGAATAATATCCCCAATAGCAACCAAAGAAAAGAGTATTAGAATGACTTCTTTTTCATTTAAAAATGTCTGAATTAAAGGCCATAAGGTTGTTATATGTGGTAAGAAAGGTTCACCAGAAGTTTTCATTATAGCAGCTAATGATTTGTTGATTTCATCTAGCAGATCTTCATCAGTAAATCCTTCAAGTTCATCATCAATTTCTTCATTATATTCATCAGCTTCACCATGACGTTCCATGACTCTTTCATAAACATCAGTTAGATTTGCACTTACACCTTTAACATATTGTGGAATTAATTCAGGGTTCAAAGTATCCTCACTCATAATAGCCATACCATCAACCAATGCACTATGATAAGCTTGAGTTATTTCTAACATTGGTTCTGTAGAGATACCAGAGACTAATTTAGCAGCGGCCAATTCCCATAATTGTTGAGCTTCATTATCATTTGAATCGACAGCGGATACTAAAGATGCTAATAGAACAGGAATTAAAGTTGCACCAGTGGCACGTACACCATCATGTAGGTAAAAATCAATTGATGGTATAGCAATTTCTGTTAAAATTTCTTTAACATAACCAGCAAATAAATTTTTTAAGATGGTAGCGTATAATTGAAGAAGTTCCATTGCAGAAACTTTATCATCTAAGATAGAGGTATGAATAGCAATATGTTTACCTTGAATTTGAACAACATCCCATTCGGTGTATTTTTGGAAATCTGCAGCTTCTTCTTCTTCAATCAAACTAACATCTTGTGTTGCCTTTGCGGTTTCCAATAGAGGTGGTAGGACCACAGGTAATAATGGAACAAATTCTTCACCTAGGATTCGACATATTCTACCCCAACCATGTTCCAGATATGATTTGATTGAATGATCTTCATCTGTTAAACTATTTTGATGAGTAATCAATAAACTAATTAGTTCCTGTGAATGTTCATTAAATTTTTCTTTACCAACAGCAGCAGCAATTAAAGTTGCACATTCTATACATTTACCCTTTAGTACACCATTACTATTACCGTTATCAATCTTTAGTACATTTAAAAGGAGTGGCATTAAAGTATCATAATATTTGATAAATTTCATCTTTGCAGCCTCTGCAATAAATGCAATAGTTGTTAGTGCTTGTTCTTGAACGTATAGTTTATTACTTTGTAGAAGGTTTAATAGATTTGTTAATAAACCATCTAGATATGGTTCCAAGATTCTTTGATCAGCTTGCTCAGAGAAATTAACTAAAGCAGCTGCAGCATGAGTTTGAACTCTATCTAATGAATCAGAAGTTAATTTTGAGATTAGAGCTGGTACGATTCTATCATGTGAGGTTCTTTGAATTAGAGGAGAAAAATCAGTCGAGATTTGACCTAATACGTTACAGCAACCATATTGAACTCTTGGATGTTGATCAGAAATGAGTGGGATTACCATATCTAAAATTTTTGGTATTTCACCAATTAAAATACCTTGACAACCTTCAGCAGCGGATGATAAAGCCATCATTGCACCAAAACGTTGTCTCCAATCTGAAGAGTTTATCATTTGTTGTAAATATTGGAAAAGAGTTGGAGCTAAATATTCACCACCAAGTTTTAATGCAACACGATCTAAAGATTGACGAGCATGATCGTAAGTTACTTCTTCATCGTCTTCAGTATCATCCGAATCTCTCCATTCAGTGACATCATCATCATCAATAGAGACTTCTGTCATCATTAATAATGTACTTGTAATAATTGCTTCAGCATAATTTGGATTTGTTTTACACATTTGTGGAGCATTTTCACTAAATACAGTCAACAATTCTAAAGAGGTTGTTCTTGCTTGAGTTTCTAAATCTTTATTCTTAATTACAATGGTACAAAATTGAATGATTTGATCGAACATGTCTTTAAATAATCTTGGAGCTAATTCGACTAATTCTATTAAAGATTCGAAAACAGCAGCTAATGCTTCATCTTTATTATCATCTAAGAAACGAGGTAAACTATTCAATAAACTTGGTAACAGAATACCTATGTGGGACCATTGAGATTTTGGTAATTGTTTAAAGTAACCTACGAATGCCGTAACAGCAGCAATTTTAACTTCATCATTATTATCGGTGAAACCAGCTTCAAAGATTGGTAAGATATTCATAACATCGACTGATATGACCAAATGTGGGACAGAAGTTAAGATTCTAAAGCTTGATTCTCTAAATAAAGGATCTGAATTCTTTAAGAATTCTACAATAGCTTGTAATAATTCAGGCCATGGCGTCATTTCCTGTTGTGCACATTCAGCTATAGCGTCAGATAATTTATGTCTAATATCCTTTGGTCTGTCAGAGATAAAACCTTTCAACAAGGTATTTCTGATTTGATTTAATGCCGTTTCACTAATATGGGTGATATTTTTAGCAATAATTACAGTTTTAGAAGAAGGAGGTGCTCTTAAAGCCAATTTTCTAAATAAAACGGCAGATAATGCAGCTACTGTGAGATCATCGGAAAATGCAGCTTGCTCAGAGAGGAAAATCAGTAGAACTTCAATATTTTCAGAAGTAATCCAATCTTGATTCAATCTTTTCTCTGCAGCAGCACGAATTTCATTATTCGGTGAGGCAAATCCATGAAGAATATCAATCAATGTAGCATTGATATCTTCAGATAATGCAGACATGATAACTTGTTAAAGATCAAAAATCGAGGTGAAAAAAAAAAAAAAAAAAACAGAATCAAAGACTGCTCAAATTGTAACGTATACCAACGTCTATCAGAACCAAAACACTTGGATATCGCCCGAGATTCAACCAATTACTAGCACTTTAACTGGCTTCTAGATCTCATTTTGAAATATTTTTCTGTTTTTGTTTCATTCAAAATTTTTCAATTAGTGAAAAATCATTTTTAACGCTATATAAGTCACGTGCCCCATAGTAATAAAGTGTCATAAATTAAATATTGTGACGCATTTTAAATTGAATAAGGAAAGGTATTGACCACCATTGAGGTATTGTTTGGGATTAGTAAGGTGTGGGTAACTTTAAATTATTGAGATTTCTTGAAACAATTTTGGAGAAATTTGGATGGATATTTTATTACATAATATGACAATATAAACATTTTTTATACTAGTAGAGTCCCAATATTTGCTAATGATATCATACAACTATCTTCGATGGATATATTTCCTTGTGGTGCTGCACCTGGTAATTCAATTTGGCCATCGAAAAATTCATGTGCGCCTGAACAGCCTTCGAATTGATCCTTAGATTGATTGAAACTCTTCTTTATATCATCCCATTTACCATAGACCATTAATAAATTCGTGACATTCTTCACATCATCTTTAGTTTCGCCGGATGCTCTTATGATCTTATTTATTACAGATATTTTATTTTCAATCTTTGCATATTTCTTCAAATTATCGTCGTAGTAATAGTCACCACTATTTATCCAAATTGTTTGAGAATAACCTTCTTTATGAGCAGACTCTAGAAAAATATCACCGAATGTCTTGGCAACTCTAACGTGATAACCGTATGAAGAGTTAGCACCGACAAAATCTCCATATGCTTCAATTGGTGATACTACTTTCGATTCAATAATATCCACAGTGACTCTGACATTATTTGGTACCAATTGAGTCTTTAATTCAAGTAATTCAGATTTACCAATATTAATATATTTAGTCTGCTTAAATTCTTTCTTTGAAGACGAGGATGCCATAGTCGAAGGTTTCGACATTCTCACGGCTAAACCTTCTCTATAACGACCATTATCCTGGTTCAAATATCTCATAAATGGTAATGCAGATAATCTTGGTAATTTTGATGCAACGTTAAAATATTTCATATATTGTTTCTTGAATACTGAGTTCACAAGATAGGGAGGTGTGACAAAATATTGTAACAATGACGCTACGAGCATAGAATCAGATAATCTTGTAGTCTTATTACTGCTCTGTTGAGATTCGTTCACCTCTAATATAACAATTTCACTAACGTTGAAAAGAGTAGCAGACTTGGCAATTTGATAAACAACATGGGTAATCTGTTCTAAATTTGAACAGTTTTTCAATATAGTGGTAGGAATACATAAAGAGTAATTAATATCCTTAGAAGTAACTTTAATAGATTTTTTTGGTTTCTTCAACGGTAACGGTTTGGCCCTCTTTTGAACTGGTTTCTTAACCTCTTTTTTCCCATTCTTCACAGACCTTAGCTTCTTAGTACCCATCTCTATATGCAAAACACTTATCCCCTCACTTAGACACTTCAAACAACATAGAATAACTGAAATGATTACTCAATCAAATGTTTCATTTTGAGCTCATCGAGAAATTTTTTTATGGAGGAAAAATGAAAATTTTTTGTATAAAACGACTGGACAAGAATTAAACTTGTGCCAGTAACAATATTGTCATGTTTAAGTTAACTAGTAAGGTGGAGTCTCATTTCCTTGGTTGGTTGGGGTATAGAAGAGTATGGGAAGGTTATTTATCAAAGTACTTTGCTTTTTTTGTTTTTGGGAGATGTGAGCCACTTAAATTTTATTATTCATTTTTTTCACTTTCTAAGCTCACTGACTTAAGGTGGATTTAACAGCACTAATAGAGTGTGCTACCCTTTTTTAACAGTATTACAACCTTTTAATATTTTGCTTTATGCAAAACCCAACGATAGGCATTATATAGCTCATCTATCATAAAATAAGCATACTCCATGAGCCAGTAGAAGTAATAAGAAAGCAACCTTTCCAAAAGTGGTCAGAACTGTAACATTTACACTAAATTGAGTTCTCTTTTACTTTTTATTCAATTCGAAGTGTCTTGAAAGATGGTGATGTCCTCTATATGAATGCCTCTTGTTAAAGACACCATCTAAGGGTCCTAGCTAATCTGTAATTGCAAATGTATTTCATACGGTTCCATTTTTGTCTTAACCATTAGTAATGGGTACATTGACAGTATTTGAGCTGTTATTATTGATAATTTGTTACTTGCTTTTTCTTCTTTCCACAGAAATTGTATTAAGGAGGACAATGTCATGACTATACCAGAAGCTGCCCTACTATTGCAGATAGTCCTTATGATTGTACTTTCCATCCAATTTATTCAATATCTGCTTGAAGTATTAAGCAGTCTTATAGTAAGAAGGTTTATGACAGAGGAACTTACTAAAAACTACTGGCCTATCAAAAGAATACTTTCTACTACTTTCTAGCTATTATAATATGCTTGATTCATGTTTACTCTGCTAAATCAAGACACGATGCGGATGACGGTATCTTACATTAGCATTGTTTCAAGCCGTTATAAAATAATTGAGAGTAAAAATATGAAGCTACATTGCACAATAAGTTTTCCAAATCATGATTAGATTATATTATCAGAGTTTGTTGTTTTGCAAAGGTAACCTTAGGTTTCTACTTGACTGTACTTCCCTGAGCTTCTACTCTTTATGGTTTATTACATCTTTAACAGCACTAATATAATGCACAGTTAATATACGTATTCTATACGTAAAAGGAAGTAAGGTATGAATCTTAACGTATACGTATATATAAGTTATATAGAATTTTTTTTAACTCAAATTTATTATTTTGTCGAGACATTGTAGCATAACTAATCCAGTGAGTAAAAATTTAGTTATCTCTGCTTAAATCATGCTAGCTATGTATTGGGATATTCTCCAGTAGTATCAATCATAAGCAGACATATACCACCAATTATTCGTTGATTTAAGTAAATATTCGTTTACAAACATTAGAATTGATGAATTTACAAAACTATAAAGTTTACAATATAAGAGAAAGTCAAAGAGGAAAAGAAAACAGTACTTTCTTTACATATCTTCTTCATGTAGTTTTTTATTTTTGAATATTTCCTTAACGTTATAGTGCTTTTTCCTCATCTCTTCGAATTTCCTATGCCTTTCTCTTTTCTCCTCTTCCTCATCATCTCCTTCAATTGTATCGTTATGGTCAACAATATCATATTGTGGTTCACCTAATGAGAAATCATTCAACTGATCAATATCTTCCAAATTATGATTCTCATCATTTATTTCTCCCTCTTCTTCTTCATCAGCTCTATAGTATTCTCCACTGGGGTCGACAGCACCTTGATAAGGAGTCTTTGGTTCATCTACATGAATATCCTGATATTGTTGCTTCAATACTTCATTAGAATCAAGATTTTTTTGATTCCATTGAAGTTTCTCCTTCAATAAATCCTGTTCATGCTTCAGACTCAAAACATCCTTTGGAGGTGTCTTACTCCTATTATAAGAAGGAGACTTAGTAGCACTGTTACTACCTCCTGTGCTCTTATTAGTCAATTTGGCGTTCAACTGAGTATTCTTATACACCTGTTTTCTAAACTCACTAATAGATTCATTATTCTCGTTATCATGATTCTGATTTCCACTCTTTTCGATATCCTCTTCAGATAGAGGGTTCTTTAGAATACCACCCATTGTCCTTGTCTGATTGTTTGTTCTTATTTGCAACTATTGAAAGTGGTTGGAAACTTGATGAAGTTCGCCTCCCTATTTAAATTATACTATAATCAAAAATAATACACTTTTATAGATAGTTACACGTGATAAATCCCGGTATTATAGTGGTTTAAAGCCTTATCTACTGATATATTACGGTAATAGTAGCACTCTGTATGTGTAATAAAGTGTTATACAGTGCTTTGCTTTAGGCCTTGATATGTTGTTTGTAACTTTGACAGTTTTTATTCCAATATTTAAAGCTTCCGATGACTTTAGAAAATTCAATTCATCAAATCAACAAGCAATTATTCAATAAAAGACCTGTAATTTACCTGATACTTGTTTAAAATATGACCGTATCCAGTAATAGTAGCACCCTGGAGACATGGTTGAACCGTGCCAATGATAAGATTGAAGATTTGATGGTGTCGCCAGCTGTAATTAGAGTAAAACCATATATCCCCTTTTTGGCTAGGTTTCTTATAGTGGCTACTTTCTTTGAGGATTCTATTAGAATGGCTACTCAATGGAAGGATCAAGTGTTTTATTTGAATAAATGGAGAAACTTACCGTACTCTTTTGTTGTTTGTTTCCTTTCGATTACTTCAATTTCTATGTTTTTGGCCTCAATACTGTTAATACTTAGGAAGTTTACCTTTATTACTACTGGAATTCTTGCCATGAGTATTATTTTACAAGCTCTGATATATGGTGTCTTCCATTCAGGTTTTACTTTTTTACTCAAGAATTTTAGTATAATGGGAGGTTTATTAATTTCATTATCTGATTCATTTGTTACTGAGAAATCAAATTTCAATACTTTACCTGATTCTTACGATAGTAACGAAACAAAGAATAAGATGCTGATTAAGAACTATCTATTATTAATGGGTAGAATTCTTATCATAATGATGTTTGTTGTATTTACATTGACTAAGAATTGGTTTATTCTCTTCATTACAACAATCTTATTAATCTTACTAGCGCTTGGTTATAAAATTACGTTATCTTCATCACTCTTATGCATAATATTAATTTGTGATTCGATATGGGCTAATAATTATTGGAGCTATACTAATACAGCGTATAGGGATTATTTGAAATATGAGTTTTATCAAAATTTAAGTATTATTGGAGCTTTATTATTAGTTACAAGAACAGGTCCAGGGAAATATGTAGTAGATCCTTCGAAAAAATTAAACAAGATTTATTAATCTATAAGTAAAAATATATACATATACATATTCAAAACTTAAACGAAATAAGTTAAAACAGATGCTGGTAATTTGTTTGATTCAGATAATACCTTTGCAACTTCTTGTAAGATAGCTTTGGAATCCTTAGCATTTTCTTTAATCTTACTAGCTAGGTCTAATAATTGTTCATCATCAACAGTATCAACAATTAAACCAATTTGTTCATCAATAACACTAGCTTTATCGGCATCACCAAAGTAGTCGTTATCTTTACCGGCATTACGAATAGCTCTCTTATTCTTCTTCTTAGCGGCTTTAGCAGCTTCCTTAGATTTCTTCTTATCAGCCTTAGCAGAAGCTTGAGCCTTAGCATCTTCTTCAGCTTTAGCTTTAGCTTCAGCATCAGCCTTTGCTTTAGCCTCAGCTTCAGCTCTTGCACCAGCATCTCTTTCCCATTTCTTTCTTTCTTTTTCCTTCTTTTCAGCTTCTTTGAAAGCTTTAATACGTGGGTCTTCGTTCATAGCTCTTTCAACAAGTTTAACTAATCTAGAGTTATCAGCGGTCTTCTTCTTGTCTCTAGCGGCTTTATTCTTTCTTTCAATGTAACGCTTATGATCTCTGTTAGAAGAATCATCTGGAACATCTTCATCTAAGAATTCAAAAGTTCTCCATGAATCGAATCTATGCCAGAAAGAATAGAAACTTTCAACATCTTTCTTAGAGGTAGAAGCATCACCTAATTCTGGAACTGGTTGTTTCTTTGAGAAACGAGCTTCAGATTGGAAAACAGGACCCCAAGCTTCGTAAAAATCATAATCAGTACCTTTCTTTGGTTGTGGAACATCAGCAACAAAATCACAAGAATCGTATTGTAATCTCTTGTTCTTATCGGTTAAAGTTTCAAAACCTTTTTGAATAATCTTGAAGAAAGCATCTTGGTCAAGACTGGAACCAGAAGCAGATTGTTTATCAGGGTGATACTTAACAACTTGCTTTCTATGAGCTTTGATAATTTGATTCTCAGTAGCCTTGTAACGTAACTTGGATAAACCCATAGCAGCGTATAAATCAGCAGACTTCCAATCACGAGCATCTAAATGTAATAAAGTTTCATCAGCTAATTCAGTATCAAATAATAATTCATCTGGATCGACGTTTGATTCATCGACAGTTTGAACATTTCTTTCAGCTTCCAATTTTTCAAACTCAGACCAAGTATGGTTTCTTAAAGTTCTTGTAGCATGGTGCATAAAGAACTTACCAACTGGTTCAATTGGACGACGAACAGTAGCGGTGATCTTGGCAGAAGAATTGACTTCTACAGAGACATCAGAGGTTAAAGCTGGTAGAGTAAACATCTTGGAGGCTTGGTCTGGGTACTTCTAGAGGAAATTACTTTCAATTGTAATAAAGTATCAAAGTAAAAAGTGAATTTAAAATAATAAAATGAAAAATTTTCTTGTACTGAAAAATTTTTCAAAAAAGCGATGAGGAACAAAATATTGAAGATATTGATTGAGTAAATTATTGAAGAAAGGATGAGATTATGGGGAATTGCTTGTATATAAAGTGGTATCGAGATGGAGTATAGAGCTTATTTGTTATTGGGTTAGTGTTTCAAAGGAAAGATCTAAGAAATTAAAGTGATTTTGGACAAGTTATTGAGGTACTGATGGTTGTATTGTTCCAGTATATATGTATACATATATTTATATTTACCATGGGTGGCAGGTCTGTTTATAGCTGCAACTCTATCCCACTATCCCACTCTACATCCATGCATGCATGTGGCCCCATTTCTTGTTTTTACAAATAAGACCCTTTACTGTGTATTGAACCTCTGTACAATTGTTTAATCAGCTAAAATGGATTTGAAGCTAACAAGATAAGATATTTACACTGCTGATAATATAATACACCCTCCCACTCATTTATAACTCTGTAGTAAATCTTGGATACAATATTCCTAAATTTTAGTATATTTTCTTAATTAATAATACAAAATTGAAAAATTCTTTGGATGAGCAAACGAAGCTTTCAATTATAAATAGTAAATTAGTTTCACTCTCAATTTGATACAACACATTTTTAACCCTCTTAGTGTATTGCACCTAAGAACACCACATACAATGTCTAATTATCAAAGACAGGATCTTTCTCTTTTTAACGACCAATCTGTACTCACTAAGAACATTTGTTCTGGTGATTCCCATGATATAATTACAATAACTTCAACCGCATCGACTCAACCTCTATGGCTTATTAATTCTCTTATAGAGGCACGTATATTTGGGAGTCCAATGGCTTTAAATCCTTCTGCAAAGAGCTCTTCCTCTCATAATTCTCCAAGTAACGATGTTCTCTCCTCTAGTATAACTATTGCTTCATTTATTCATGATACTAAATTTTATATTAGTTCATTAGAGAAACTGAAAGTCAGCTCACATTTATATAACGTTATTGATTTCTTAACTGATTTTATAAGTAAGAATCATATTGGAACTAAACCAAGGGACAAGATTTTAAATGATATGGTTGAACTATTCCCTAATGATAATAAATCGGTAATCGTATTAGATCAACCGGAAATGTTATTATCTTTATTGGATGGTATCTCCAGTGATGAATTATTCAATTATTTCATTAATCCATTATCTAAGAGATGTGGATTACTAATAATCTCCACATCTATTGAATTATATCAATTTTCTCAGGATGAAAATGATATCTTATTACATAATAAGGACTCTATTGAATTCATCAGATTTAATACAAGTTTAGTATATAGATCTATTTCTCTGTTATCCCTAGCGCCATTAAAGACAGGGAAAGCTAAGGATATTACCGGCTCATTATCGATTATAAGAGGTGGACAATCTACTGACCATTTAAATTCACATATTATTGAAAAAGAATATATTTATTTGAATGAAAGAGAATCAACTAAATTATTCTATCGTTAGTAGAATGTACATACGGTTTCATTCTTTGACTTCATGCTATATATATATAATAATAATAATAATAATAATAATAATAATAATAATAATAATGATTTTATTCCATTCTTTTAAGTCTTACAATTTCATCTAGTTTAAATTCTACAGCACATCTTGTACTTATCAAAGCTAAAACTGGCCAGGTACTCATTTCACCACAATTAATCCAATATGGGATATTATCTAATTGACCCTCAATAATTCTAGTCAACGATAATGATTTAATCTTTGGAACAATAGCAATTTCAATAGCACTTCTTGGAATCTTTTCATCGATAATTAATCTTTTTATCCATGATGATAACAAACCCAAATTATCTAATACTTGCATTCTATGATGAAACTCCATTGTAATAATATTTTTCAGTTTTCTCTCTAAATGATATTTAAATTTAAATGCTAATGGTTCCATTTCAGTGAAATTTAATTGCGGAATACCTAATTCAGGTAAATTAATACCATTATTTGTATCTGGATAATGTTTATAATAATAATATTTTGAAGTTTTAATCTCATGTTTTAAATCATTGACGACTAATGGTGCCAAGTAAGGTCTTGCTAATGATACAACAAAATTATTAACATTGAATAGTTCGGTTAATCTTGTATATGGGCTTTCGAAATCCGTAACAGTTGAAGAATATGAAGAATTTGAATAAGCTTTTGAATATGAAGCAGATGCATTTGATGATGAAACATGTTCAGGTGCTAAGAATTTAACAATTTTTGATTTTTCTTCAGATAAGAAAGATTCAATTTCATTGTTTAAATTTTTACACAATAAAATAGCTTCATCTGGTAGGACATCAGAACCTAGAGAACAGCTTATAGCTGATCTAATTAAGATATTTGGTGTTGTGACATAGTTTAACAATTTTGGACATGATTTATCAGTTGGATGAATTACAACGTTGAATACTTTCCTAGTATTTTGATAAGCTTCTTCGAAAGTAATATCTTTGACTATATATTTTAGGACGAATTGAATGAAAAGGTAAACGTCTTGAGAATAACCATGATGAATTAAATTTTGAATTAAAGTACCCAGATTAAGATGTTGCTCAACGTTACCATAACCACAAGATTTTAATAAATCGACGTCTTCTTTAATAATATTAAGAATAGAATTTGAGTTATCATCGTCCGTATTTAATAAATCTTCAATTTCATCATTTGAAAGACATCCATAAACAGCAGCTACACAAGCCCCAATTGAGCTACCACTAATAATATTTGGCATTAAATCCTGTGATAATAAACCCTTAATGACACCTAAATGGAATAAACCAAAGAGAGAACCACCTTGAAGAATCAAAGCGGTTGTCCCCAACGATAATTTACATCTTTGGAAAAATGAAGTTGGAGTCAAAGTCATTGAATTTAAAATTTCAAGACAATCTATAGTCTTTTGTAAATATTGTTCAATGAGTAATTTTGTACCCATCAATGACTTAGTAAATAATTTCTTATCAGCAATTCCAGCAAAATTACGCAACATGCAGGGACCAGTAGTTGACAATTTCTCCTTTATGCTCTCTATATCATCAGCATCCAATGCTTTAATAAGGAAAGAGTATTGTTCTAAGACAGAATTGAAATCATACCTTCTGGAAAAGAAATTTCTTCTCCAAAGATTAGCACCAGTTATTTCGTCTACAGTGGAAGCAGTATTACACCAGGATTCATAAGAGTCACAATTATCCAGTTCTTTTATAGCTTCATAATAGATTGCTCTAGACTTAGGTCTTAAATAATTGAATAGTTTATTGAACCAAAACAAATAAATATCAGTTATAACATGCAACAAGTTCCAAAAGAACGGAGGAATATGGTCTAGCGTAGCATATATTATTCGTAGTATCCAATCACGAACTATAGGCATCAACGAAATCATCTGTGCCCATCTATATATTACTTTCTACTTTTGCACAAGAGATTAAATAATTTTTCATAATTTTCACTATTTTCATCTTTGTATCAAAGCGTTAATTATTGAAAATATAAAGGATTTACCTTGAAGAAGTAAAAGCAAAGAGCTTAAACAGCCAAGAATACGCTACACTATACACACAAGAGATGTGAGCACCAGCATACTACATACCCACTACCCCTGACGTAGAAATATTCAATTTCAACGGGGGAAATCACATAAACCTGCCATGGACACTCCTCAACACTGCCCAACACCATCCCAAGCAGCCACAGGGCCCGTGAAGCAGCTCCAACGCTGTTTCTTCCACCTTCATGCCTCAAAAGTGGTCAAAAGTTTGCTCTTTTACACTGTAATATAAAATATCCGTCGTGTTTCACGGGTAAAAAAGGTGGCAAAAAATATATTTAAAGAGATTTCAAAGCACAAAAGAAGAGAAAGATCAGTTATTTGGTGCTGAATTGGCAAGGGAGCAGCGTGTGATACAGGGCAAGGTATTTGGATATGTTTAGAAACAATTATGATGGGGACACGGTTACATTTTCTCCCACTGGGAGGTTGTTCCAGGTGGAGTACGCTTTGGAGGCTATTAAACAAGGTAGTGTCACTGTTGGGTTAAGGTCTGATGATTATGCTGTTTTAGTTGCTTTGAAGAGAAATGCTGATGAATTGTCGTCGTATCAGAAGAAGATTATAAAATGTGATAGCCATATTGGGTTATCTTTGGCTGGGTTGGCTCCGGATGCTAGGGTGTTAAGCAACTATTTGAGACAGCAGTGTAATTATTCTAACCTTGTATATAATAGAAAGCTTTCTGTGGAGAAAGCTGGTCATTTACTTTCTGATAAAGCTCAAAAGAATACTCAATCATATGGTGGTAGGCCTTATGGTGTTGGTCTTTTACTTGCTGGATATGATAAATCTGGAGCTCATCTATTGGAGTTTCAACCTTCAGGGAACACTCTCGAACTGTATGGTTCTGCCATTGGAGCTCGTTCTCAAGGTTCAAAGACTTATCTAGAGAGAGTTCTAGATGATTATGTGAAAATTGATAATGCTGAAGAATTAATTAAGACTGGTGTCGAAGCACTAAGACAATCTTTAAAAGATGAGTCCCTAAGTACTGACAACTTATCCATCGCTATTGTAGGTAAGGATATTCCATTCACTATCTATGATGGTGACAAAGTTTCTCCATACTTATAAAGTTACTAACGATTATTGACTCTTCCCTATATTTTTATTATTATGAGATTTTCGGTCATCTCCGAAATTTTTCAATGAGTGAAAAATTTTGGAAAGTTTCACATAATTTTAAGATATAAAAACTCATGTTCTATGACTAAAAGCATTGGTTTTTCACCTTACTTTAACTTATATTTCAATATATAATATATACGTACAACTACAACTGCAACCCATAATTATATTATGTCTCCTTCTTTAGAAACTAAATTTTTAAACAGTACTTACAAGAACCCTTTCATGAATGCCTCTGGGGTTCATTGTATGACTACTGATGAGTTAGATGAATTAGCCACTTCAAACGCTGGTGCATTCATAACGAAAAGTGCTACAACTTCTTTAAGACCTGGTAATCCAGAACCTCGTTATATTTCATTACAATTAGGTAGTATCAATTCTATGGGCTTACCAAATCAGGGTATTGACTACTATTTAAAATATGTTATTGATCGTCAAACAAAATTCCCAAATGAACTTCCTATTTTCTTCTCTGTTGCTGGTATGAGCATAGATGAAAATTTGTCATTACTACAAAAGATTCAAGATAGTGAATTTAATGGTATTACAGAATTAAACTTATCTTGTCCAAATGTACCAGGTAAACCACAAGTTGCCTATGATTATGATTTATCAAAAGAAATCTTAACTAAAGCATTTGCTTTCTTTAAGAAACCATTAGGTGTAAAATTACCTCCATATTTCGATTTTGCTGATTTCGACGCTATGGCAAACATTTTAAATCAATTCCCATTAACTTATGTTAACTCCATAAATAGTGTAGGGAACGGTCTATTTATTGATACCGATAATGAAACCGTAGTGGTAAAACCAAAAAATGGATTTGGAGGTATTGGTGGTGAATACATCAAACCAACTGCTCTAGCAAACGTTAGAGCCTTTTACACTCGTCTTAACCCATCAATTAAAATTATCGGAACTGGTGGTATAAGAAATGGTAAAGACGCTTTTGAACACTTGTTATGTGGTGCTACTATGTTACAAATAGGTACTGAATTACAAAAAGAAGGTGTAAAGATATTTGATCGTATTGAAAAGGAATTATTAGACATCATGAAATCAAAAGGTTATAATTCAATCGATGAATTCCGTGGGAAATTAAAATCTATTGAATAATCTATTTATTTTATATATCCTGGTATTTAAAAAATTTGAGTGAATCTACATCACACCTGCTTCGAAACTGAATTTTATTGATACTTTTTCTTTTGAACAGTTTGGGTAATGATATTGTCGACTGGTTTTGATATGCTTCAGTGTATTTGCCATTTTGAAAACCAATAATAGACTGATTAAATAGCGTTAGGATTTTGCAAATTATTTGGCTAAAAAATTAGTGAAATAGTTAGTAAATTAAAACGAGTAAAACGACCTAAGTATCATACAACATTTTCCAACTTATTATTGATTCAACCTGTATTTTAATGTGGTGGAGGTATTAACAAAACTATCATTTAAAAGCAAAGCAAAGATTTAATATATGCTATAAGCAGAGACATAAAAATATTGGCGGACTAAGTAAGAAATCGTCTAAGCAAACAGTAATAAGAAGGACTGTACCAATAATTCCCAAGCATTTGACAACAAATTTTACAGTAATTTTTGAAACACATTGATTGTATTTTCTTTCAATCATGAAGCAAAGTTTACCGACTCACGCAATTGGAAAGGGTAGAAATCAACTTGTAAGATAATTTGTTTTTGTATTTTTAGTAGAATGTACCAAGGATACCTATCAATGAATATTCTCAAAGCATTTACCAAATTCTTAGCCTTTTCATTAATTCTAGGTGAGCTACATGATAGCTTTTTGCAGACTAATCAAATATAACATTTTACAGACTCGACTAAAATCTTTAAATGAACCTTGATGTAGCGCATTATTTGATGTTTAGCCATTGAACTTTATGGTCACATATCAGCAAGCATATACTATATGCACACATTTTTGTGGTGGCAACAATAAAACCAACTATAATAATGTTTACAATATGAGTACCAATCAATTCAGAGTCAGTATAATTTTTACTTTCATAATTCAATTTATTACTTTGATAAATAATGCAATATCATGCAATATCAAAGCTGCCAAATAATTCAAGTAGATTGGTTGCTGATCAGGATATCTTTTATCAATACAGTAAGGTTTTATTCTTAAATAACTACAGGGGGGAAATGATGGTAATAATTAGCCTGCCGCTTACTGTAACTCGATTAACGAATAATTTTTATCTTGAAGTAATTTCTAATATAGTAAGTACCTTTCCCAAACAATTAAAAGATGTCCCTAAAAACCCTTCAGTGGTAAGAATAAAAATAATACTAATATCAAAGCTAGTGGAGTGTGAATTTACTTTGCATAAGGGCAACCACGCTTTAGTCCCATTGACTGGTTTAGGACTATATACAATTCAAAAGGATCATGGCGAAAGTTGAAATGTTGAAGTTACATTACAAAGCTCCAGAAACAAGCCTACTAAACTATCTATAATATATAATATTAAAATACAGTTTAGTGATTCTTATGAAGGAAGTAAATGTTCGAATAGTATAAATCCATCTTTTGTTTAATTACATCTTAATTATCATAATGTTGTAAACAACAACGAGCGTCTTATTCCATGACAAATTCATTAAAGTTCGCCATTTCAATCCTCCCAACTTGGGACATTTTCCCAACTTATGTAATTATCTATATTTATAATATAGACTTCTTCTCATATAAAGTAAGAGAGGAAGTCTGCTGGGATTCTTATAACAGTCATGCAATTTATCCTAATGAGGAAAATACCAAGAAAAAGAAAAATGTCAAAAATAATAGTTAAATTGACAACAATAAAGGGAAACGGAACAAAATGAGTAAAAGTATTATACTTTAATTTTGTAAATTAGTGTGATTTCAGAAGTATACAAGATCATTTGAGTTTTCTTTTCTTTTTCTTTGTTATATAAAAGAACCCAAAAATTTTAATCTATATGCTCAGTAGTATTCTTACTGTCATGTCTCTAATCAATATTCTGTATATCTAAGTTGCCACTAATTCAGATAGCTACTTTTTTGCTCTGTAAAAGCAATATTTTTTATTTAGTTTACATTCAACTAGTTTCAGAGACTCAAGTTCAAATTACCAAACATAAATAATTAAAAATATCGCAATAAAACTCAGTAAAATTACCATATACTACTTGTTTCCTAATAATGCATAGCTATAGATACTATTAATGCTAAATACAAGCTCATTCAAGTTGAGTTTTAAGCTTATCACATGACCTTTGAAGCCGCTGAAAAAGAACAGAACTCTTTTTAAATATCGAAAACAATTGGAGGGTTGGCCGAGTGGTCTAAGGCGGCAGACTTAAGATCTGTTGGACGGTGTCCGCGCGAGTTCGAACCTCGCATCCTTCATTATTTTTTGCTTGCTTTTATTATAATTTGTCAAAAGGTTTAAAATTATTGTAATATGAGTTATTAATGCCTTCAACTGTTGTTTTTCTCTTGTAATGAAAAATTACATCAAAATTCTTTCCTGGAATTAGAATATTTAAAGTACTTGGATATGTATATTCTTTTTTATATACCTAAAAAAAAAGTGTTTCTTAGTTGTTTTAATGAAAGCTTGGAAGATTACTCGCAGTAAATATATTAATCAGCATTAGCTCTTCTTCTATTAACATTTAGTCTCAGATTGACTAGTTCACAAATTGTCTTATTTACTTTCACAGAATCACTTCCTAATTTTAAATTTTTTACCAATGTGACAAGATAACCATTAATAAAATCTATTTCAGTATTTCTTAAATAACGAGTATCTTGTCTCATTGAACTACTATTTTTTTCATTAATGACACATCCGATGTTAATTACTTCCTTGACAACATAATTTGTATTTAATATGGATTTAACATTCATATTAGGAAAATCATCTAAATTATTATATTTTGATTCATATTCAAATAGAGGTTTATATGCAACTTCTAAAATCATAAGCGCTTCATCTACGATTGAAATAAAAATGGGTTTACAACCATCGACTATCTCCCCATTATCAGAGTCAATAATTGCAGTAACTGGGTTTATACAACAATTAATTAAAAATTTGAATAATTGCTTTAATAACATTTCCTGATAAGTCATATGTTCGATGTTGAATGCACTAGCCAACTCCTTATTGATTAATGTACTTATCAATTGATTGTAAATAGCGTCCTTTTCTACAAGTCTGGATGGTTGAACAATGTCATTTGCATCGAAAGGCAGTCTCGCAATTTGCATGCCTACAAATCCACTAAAATTGAATGTGAAATCAACGTCTTGGTAAATTCCATGACCAATCACACCTTGAAATAAGTTTGGTCTTTGTTCTTCATTTGGGAAAATGTCTTGTTTCAAAACTTCTAAAACACCTAACCCGTTTTGAATTAAGATAATATTAGTAGAAGGTGTAATGTAGTTCAAAAATGGCTTAATTGCTTCCTTTGTTTGGTAAGTCTTCGTAGTGATTATCAAATTTTTAATCTCCTCACCGTTAAAGGTCTCTGGGGAAAAACTTCTAGGCACTTCAAATGAGGTCATAGGCGCATCAGGTAAGTAAACTTGTCTTATATTAATGGTGGATTTACAACTATTCTGAAAATGTGAAAGTTTCTCTTCATTTCTAAATAAGGGAATTATTTCAGCATTGGTATATTTTCTCAAATATGCACCTATTAGGGTTCCAATGGATCCCATTCCAAGGATGTGGAAAATAACTTTGTTATCTTTAGTCATTTATAAGTAAGCACTGTCGTTTTTAGTTGTCTTGGATTCGTAAGTTAGCTTTTTAAAAAACAAGAAGCTTATCTATATATATTGAAAAAATTCTCGAGAAATCTTCGAGAAAAGCTTATTTCTTTTTTCTAATGATCGGCGTTTTTGCCAAAAGCGGTAACGGCTTTTTTGACAGCTTAATTAAATTATTTCATTTGGTTAACCACTAAATCAAAGTAGTGAGGACAACGAGTCTGGGCAATGAAAGTGGTTCCACCAGCTGAGTGTACCCGTCAAAATATTTGTTTGCTCTAAATAAAAAGCTGGTACAAGTTTCTACGAATGTGAATGAACGTTTTTAAGAGACTTAGCAAATGATTGATGGGTTTGGTAATCGCATTATTTCTAGAAATTCACAGGGCTTCAGTGAAATTGAGCTTCATTCAGCACTTAGATGTTATACTGTACAATGAACAATTGGTAATTGTGCAATATAAACTTGTAGATATTTTTATCTCCATTCAGCCGAGTATCCCTTACATTTGGCTGCCTACTGCATACTACGTTTATCCTCTTTATAATATTCATGAAAAAAACAAGCATAGTTATATTAAAAAAAATTGCTTCCTTATTTGAATTTGATCACGGGTTATAAATCTAGCTACTAATGTAGATAATCAGCTCCATTGATTTTTGTACTCAGAGAAAAGTGTATGAGAATATGAACCAAGTAATAACAATTTTTACATAATCAATGTTCAACCTTAATTAGATTGACTATAATTAATTTCTACTTTAGATCCTTTGGAAGCGTGATAGTAGTATTACAATGTTTATCTTCTGAAAACTTAATGAAAGAGGTATTTTTTTTGAACACAAAGTTGCATTGCGCTGCCATAATTCTAGCACCATTCAAGTGTTATTATGTTCCTTAATTTCATTGTATTATGCTCAGATATATATGCATATACATACAGTTTGACATTTGAGATAGACATTCTTAAATTCAACTTTATCAATTTTAAGCTCTATTTGATAAAAAAAAATCTCTTGGATTTGGACCTAGGTTTAATGTTTGATACTTAGAACTTTGATTAACCAAACGTAACAACTTTTTGTTTATATATTTGCTCACATTTCTGCAACATTCGGTGGAAAATGAATTAGTCCAATGAGTATGACGACATTATTATTCTTGAGTTCCAGTATTGCGGAGCTTCCTCCAGTAAATAGTAATATCATACTACACTACCCAGAAATATTGGATTTTTATGGCAAGTTTATAGAAGTCTTTGTAAGCTTGTAAACATATTACAAGAAAGGATAGGTTAGGGTCTAGCAGGCTAAATATAATAAATATATAAGCTAGGACTACAAACAATCGAAATAAAAGGTATGAATAAGATCTCTGAACACTTGTTCTCTATTTAGTATTAGTTCCAGTAAAAGATGATTTTATATAGCATGTGTCGGGGTTTAAAAAGAATATTTGCTTGTACATTTTCAGTACTTCCTACAATTATACAATCTAACCCAAAAATAAATATACAAACTTATGAATAGTGTTGCTTAATAAGACATCCTTGAATTATAACACCTATCAAACAAACTACTACTATAGAATGATCCTTGTATATTAAAGTAACTTCCGGAAATTATTCCTTCTATACGATTTGAATGTTCTCATTCAATATCATTTAAAAAGAAAAATGAAAGGATAAAAGATGTATCAAGCGATCAGTTGAAAGAAACCTAAAAAAGATTTCTCATAATGAAATCAAAGAATTTTGAAACCATATAAAATTGTGCAGGTATCGCGATACTTCTAACTATGATTCAATAAATACCAATAATCCCGAAAAGATAGAACACTATATCCAATTACTCAGCACTATCCCACCTCTTTCAATCTCCTTTAAATAATAGATTAAAAAATCATCTTGAATAGTGGATGTTTCAGGCACATAGTCTAATGAACCAATCTAAACCTCTTCCGTACCAACCGAATACGACATTCTAAGTATTTGAATTTTTCATCCAACATTATATGTAAACAGCATACCAGTTATTCATTTTCAAAAATTTCTCAACTTGAGCCAAAATGGGGAATAGGCAAGCCTATTCTATGACATTCTCCATAATTTTTATTGCTAAAAACAAAAGAGACAAACCAAACTGGAAGTTGAGAAAACATCAAAGATAAAAACCTAGTATACTTAACCATAAAATATTAAACAAAAAATCACAAATACCCATGAAGATACAGATGAGGTAGTTAGAAAAGCAAATAAAAACCATGATATCCTAATACAACAACTATAACAATGATTTCATTTTCAATTTACCAGAGAAAGAAAAAAGTAAAAACAACACCAATATAAATGTCAAATAATGGCCCATCAAATGGGATCATCCTTCAAAAGAAGACGATAAGTATCTCATTATAGTTTCCTTCCACCCTGTTAACCTCACCATAAAAGTGAAAGAAAACAGAAAAAAAGAGGTTCATATAAACATTTATATAAACTCTGTTTGGCCAAAAATAGTGTTTGTAACATAAAAAAGGTAATGAGCCTCACTTGAGGTCATTTCAGTTGTTACACTGAAAAGAACAGATACTACACTTGATCTAAGCCAAAAGGCAAAGAGATTCGTTGGCCTTTTAAAATCCCAAAAGAAAACAAACGTTAAAAAGTGTTAAGAAATTTCAATAAAATTTTCTTGAAAATGCGATGCCTTTTTATACAAAAAAAATTTCAATTTGAAAAAAAAAAACGATGATAATACCGGATATGGTCATCTTATAACCGAAATAAGAGGTATTAACATCGATACTTAGCGTTGTTCTTCTCGTAGTTGCATCTCTAGTTGCTGTTTGCGTAACTGTTTATACTGTTGGTCTTTGTTTGACTCGACTCTGCTTAAGAAGTCCTGTTTGGCTAGGTAACCGTCTTTATTATGCAATGTAAGTTCATCATCTAGGCCTTCTTTGTCGATGTAATTGACCCAATCTAGCTTGGATTTCTCTAGTGTAGTCAGTTTGGGTTTTAGTGATCCTGATATTATGTCCTCCAATATAGGTTTACGCTTTAGTGGTCTTCTTAGATTAGTTTCATTTATTTCTAATAGTTTGACTTTAGCTTTATCCTCTGATGTTGTCTCTTTTAGTGATTGAAATTTTAAGTTTTGAAGGTGTTCTTTAGCCTCAGCACTGTTTCGTGGCACTAGTTTCTTCTCTCTTATTCTTTCACCTGCAAATTCATATGTTCTATCTATCAGTATCATATCTTGCTTACTATCTTTTCCATCCTGAGCTTCTTCTTCTTGTTGTGGTTTATCCGATATTACAGAACCCATATGCCCACTTTTCTCTTTTAACCGTTTAATACTTTCTTGTTTCAGCTCTTCCCAGACACTTATGGTGGATGGAGACACCACAGATGCCTGTAATGCTTCATATTTCTGATTCTTTTGTAGTTCTGCCTCTACTTGTCTCCCATGTCTAGTCTTAACCAATCCACCAGTTTCGTTCTCTATTTCATTATAATTCTGTGTATCTTCATCTTCATCACTGCTTTCCTTTGATTCTTCTTTGGCTAAATTTTGTGGGTCAAAATCCTCATCATCCTCTTCATTATAACTTTCTTCCTTATACTCTTCTAGAGGTAAGTTATTTTCAATATCACTCTCACTCATGGATGTTAGCAAGTGTATTCGAGATGTCTTTTACAGATATATCGTGTTCCTTTTTGTATCCTTTAAGTAGTAAAATCTGAAATCTTTTGTAGTTTTTCAATATCATTAAGAAAAGTGAAAACAAAGCTTTCATTGAATTTATGATAAAAAGCTGAAATATTTCTTTATAGTAAGAACCATATAAAGAAGGTTGTGAGAATAAGTTATGTGGCAGTTGTGATTGCTTCAAGATTGGGATCTTATGAGAAAAGCTTATAAGTTTATGGAATTCTGAAAGAAGATGGACTATGAGTTCAATCTTACAAATCGTTTTTTTACGTTCTAATTACTTTAAAATTTAAATTTTATTTAGATCAATGAGTGTATGCATGGTATTATAAACGAAGTCAGATGCATTTGAGTATGCTTGTTCTGAAATCGTTGGAACATTTATGATATCATTCTAAGCTTAGCTTTCCTAAAGTGCCTCTTTGATTTTATAATTTTTGAAGTATCAAAATGAAGTAAACTATACATTTATTTGATAGTACATACGTATAATTTCAGTTGTATCGAAAAAAGGAGACTAATCTGTAGATATTGTATTAAAGTAAAAATTACTACGAAATTTCTGCTATATATTTTTTAAGAATAGCTTTGACAGCTGAGTAGGATATCTCTCTTTGTATTTTATCATACTAAATGAGCATCGAATTGATGTACATAAGTTCATGAAAATACATCCATCTTCAATGAAATATATATGGGAAGTTTGAGAGTAAAAATTCAAGAGAAAATGGCTAAGTTAACAAATGTATAGCTCAAAATAATATATTTATTGCTGTAAAACTAAAACAAAAAGCATTTGATTTTATAGCAGGTAAAATTTTCTTAGAATATACTAACTTAATTGTAGTGCTATAATACCAAAAGCAAGAATTCAAAATACTAGAAAAGAATTGATACAATCATAAATTCAAGAGCGCTGAAACAATTACCACAAATTTTTCAGCTATAACAACTATTCATGTACCATTACTTAGGGCAATGTCTATGGAATACTTATTTCAAACACGCATGAAATAATTTTATCACTAGGTTAATAGCAGTGATATCTTTTCACTCTTTTTATATAATTTCAAAAGCTATCATTCTGCTGATATTAGATCTGACATTCAAATGTTCATTATACTGAAGATTTGGACAAAAAGGTAAATCGATATTATACAATACTAGAGAGTTAGAACTTTTATATTACTCGAGTATTTTTGATAAATCCTGACTACAATTCTTTATTTTGTAATTTAGTGTCCAAAGATTTGGCTGATTTACATTATTTCAAGACATTATTTTGACAATGTCTCCATCATTATGATACAGTTATAAGTGGCTGCAGTGGCTATTTGAAAAATTATTTTGCTTGTTCTAAGTTCAAGCATGTGTAAGATCAATCTTGATATAAAGTTTTAGCCACATAATTGCACTGAGTTTTTACGAGATACCAAAACTCAGTAATTTGATGAACATTTAAAGGATTAAAGTTCAGAGCAATTCAACGATGAACTATTTAATGTTCATACTGGACCAGAGATATAGTTTAAATTGAATAGCATACTGAATTAATATAAAGTTTCACTCACAACGCAATAATTCTGCCTGAAGCCCTGGATATGTTTATACTTAAAATTTTGGAAGTTAGGCACTGATCATAAGTTTGAATTTGATATCCAAAAGCGTGATACCAGTTGTTACTTAATTGATATAAATATTAATAATTACGCCGAGGGATAAGCCTATATTATTAGTTGTTTATACATGCCACTATGAGAATCACCGGAGCATTATAATAATATGCATCGAATAACAAGATACGTAAATTTTAGAAGAAAAGAAGCCTGTTTCGATTTAAACTTCAAAGGATGTTACATTTCTGAATAAAATATCTTTTCTAAGATCCATTTCTAATACGAGAATGCAAAAGTGGAAAAGGTTGTTTGTTGGATTATTGGCCATTTTAGAAAAGCAATCCATCAGAAGCAAAGATGCGTAATAAAGGCCATCACTATACTTATAGGTGTCGTCACTATTTCTTACAGTGTTTAATATTTAATTATCCCGAAAAAATTGAATATACTGAGGGAAAGAATTATAAACATTCATTTTATTTATCTGAAGACATGAAAGATGATTTTTAAAGATATAGTTTACTAGAGTACAATACATGCTTAATTGGGTCCATTGTTGATATCTTGACAGCGTTTAGTACTAAAGTTCTCAAGTAATACTAAAATTCATGCAACGCTGCTGGGAAATGATGATTGCACTTCTGATCTTGTTTCATAAATGAGTAGTAAGACTCTTTTATTAGTCTATCCAGAGTATACTATGAATAAGAGCGAAAGTAAAAATATTGTAAGCAAAATCTAAATACTAGTAATAGTAGATAATGTATTAAAAGCCTTAGGATGTCCATTTGTTGCCATCCCAACAATTTAGCCAGATTTTTGAGTGGAGTGACATATTTCAATTTAAAGGCGAAGCTGAACTAGTGCTACTTTTGGGTCAATGTAGTATTGCTTGGAGCCTAGGATTCCTTTGCAAGGTAACTCTAGACACATGTTCTTTTACAAAAATTCTAACTTTTAGAAAGAGCACACGGTCTACGGATAAGCTTTGTTATAGTGCCTTTTAATCCCAAACTTACTAAATAAGGAGAGTTTAGAAGTTCGAGACAATTAACATAATAAAAGTGATTAATTTGAAAGCATATTTGCTGGTGTTATGTTCATAGTATTTACCAGGTTAAAATGAAAGATTCGCCCATTTTTTCAAAGACTCTCTTTTATTTCAATAAAGAAGGAGAAGCTACCATCTACTACTGATTTTGTATTTGGTACTTCATTTATGTTGATGATTTTTATTCAAATCATCCTTTTTCTGGCAACCATCCTTCTAATCAGTACTGAGTTCAAAAATGATATAATGTCCTGCTTTCCAAAAATCCAAGGATCATTTAGTATATTCATTTTATTGCATCTAGTTAGTCCATATCTGCCTGGTAAGGGAAGACAACTTAAAATCATCAATTGTTTGCTCCAATTGCAATGGTATGCTATATTAATCCCCACTAGTGTTATTATTTCTTTTTTGGGGGATTATACTCTGCATAACATAATATTGATTAAATTCATGTTAGGATACTGTATTGGAACAAATAACAAGATTTATAGAAGAAAAAATAGTGAAAAAAAATTGGACTCTATGCTTTAATTTGAACCTTGTTAAGTAAGCAGTGTTATAGTCGCCATGCGTCAATCAATGCTAAAGATTTAGCAGAACAAAAAACAACAAAAAAGATAGAAAAACTCTAAACAAATTAAAGTCAGGTATTACTTTATGAACTTCAATAAAATTGTGTATTTGAATAATAATGTTGGTTTGATTGTTTTCGAGCTAAGAAATATCTTTGTTAAATAATATGAAAAAGTGGTTGAAAATTTCCTATAAAACTTGTAGATAAGTTGAGCATGGTAAATGAGCTCACTATTCAGAATTTCTCATGTTATAACTAGCCAAATGTTTCATATAACTTGATTAACACACTAGATTCATTATATAATAGTCCTTGAAGATTATTATTGTGATTTTCGAACAACGAAAATATGGAGAATGTTTTTTTTTGCAACATGTCAATCATAAAATTACGATTTAACTATAATTACGAGTGATTTACCTGATTCTCGATCCTTCCCGTTGCCCTGCATAAACGCCTAAATCATAGTAAGGTTGTTATGATCAAGGCACTTACGGTTGTCCGGTGATTAGAATAAACAATATGATATTCTATTACATCGACACAACTGTATTCTGTTTGAAACGATGCTTTAAAATAACGGAGAATTTCACATAAACATTAATGTTATCAAATGGCGTTATTTCTGTTAGATCTTTGATTGTTTTTAGCTCTCTTTGAAGCCACAACTATTCTGACTCAGGTCTATTATTTGTAGTAATAAGCAGATCTCTCTTTTATCATTTCTTGAAATGGGAGTCTCACTGTATTCCGTTTAAAATAGTTTCATCTTCATTATATATATAGGGAGTAAAGGCATTTCGACCTGTAATTTGTGTGAGATCATGGTGAAAATTTTTCATATCTGTAAAATACAGTTGCTCTAATTGGATAAGCAATATGTACAGGTTAAAACATTCAGTTTTATAATAAAACTCATATCAAATTGTCAACCAAACATTATACGCGAAAAGTCATTTTATCATCACCAGAAGAATGTGCTACCTGAAACATCCTAACAATCAATATACTTAACGTTATCATTGGGACTTTTTAAATTGGCAAAAGAGTGATTAAACCAAACACTCTGCAAATCATTAGTCATAGTATTTTCTGTTTGAACACATTTCTATTTCTTTCAGCTGTGTGTTCCATTCAGAAATATTACCTCGAAAGACCAAATTTCGGTCCTAAATTACACCTCTAAATTGGAGTCAATCAGATTGAACAAGTATTAGCACTCAGAAAATTCATAATGTCGAAAAGGAAGTAACAATTTCTCTTTCGAAACCAATTCCACTGGAAATTATATTGAAAAGCAGTTGTTAAGATATGGTAAACTATTAAAGCTTTGCATTCTCACAAATCATTTAAATAATAAAAATAAACCAATATTATTTAGGGAGCAATAAATGAACAGTTTATTTGTTAAGACTCTCCTTGTAAATGGTAACTATGGGAAAAGTACAAGGGAATCTACTCATTCGCTAGTATCCAAGAGTTGATAAAGAAGCTGCGGACTCCATACGAAGACCATAGTATAAAATATACTAGTTTATCTTCGAAAGTAAACATGTCGAATCATAGCAATATGAACATATAACGATACTGCACTGGTTGAAGGGTCGATTATTCAATGCAAGATATCTAATTAGCAAAAATGTTATTGTTAGTATAAGAAAAGGAAAGAACCATAACTTATAATATATACACTTTTAGTCAAGTAATTTTAATAACGGAAATGAATTCGAAAGATGAGAAGTTAATAAAATACATTGCTATAAGAATAACAATATATAGTGTATGGAAATATTATGTATGGGACAGATTATTTATTAGCGAAGCTTCAAGATTACTCTTAGTAGACGTTTTACTAAAAAGACTGAGTATATGGCAAATTAAACCATACTTGGATTCTTTTGCTTGATAAACATACAGGGAGTGTGGTTTAAAATCTACTCTACCGGGCTTAAATCATATAATCCTCTTTTATGCTTTATATTTTGATAGAATTAGTTGTATCCTTATTTGAATCCTCTTTAATAATTTTTTTAAATTAATGCCTGAAATTTTCAATAATTATTTAAACAAATGAATATTAAAAACATACCAAAGAACAAAATAGTAAACAAAATAATAAACAATATAAAATTTCTAACTAATCACAACCTTTTAATATGAGCGTGAAGATTTCAAGTCTTAAACTTACATTATATACACAAATACTTCACAGCCTATTTAACATGTTTAGTATCTTCAAAATATTTTCTTAATAATAACTAAAAAGCACAATAGATTCTTTAGGAGATAATAAATTGCGTGTCACTATTATTTTTGTCTTCAATATCTTAAGTTGAATATAGCCGTATCTATCAATGATTTTCTTTCAACTATATATACTGTTATAATTACATATCATGCACCATTTTTGTATTGAATACTTACTGAAACTTTAGAGTTATACTTAGAGCTTCGCTTATTCAAGTAAATTAAATGTAGTTACATATAAAGTATACATAAATTGCCAAAACTGGTTGGAAAAACTTGTCTTTTTACATAAAGTAGACAGTTACCTTACTTTGTAGAAGTAATTCTAAATTTTTCAAGCTTTCAATAGTATTTTTCCCAAGGCAACTCTACTTGAAACTATTGCTTGGATTTCGTTTCCATTCATTTCTATTTGATTCAAATTGGATATTATAATCTTATATACATATGATTTTAAATTGCTGGATATCTTTAACTGAGGAACTCCTTAAGTACCGCTAACCACCAAACAAATGCCTCCTTTTGATAACTTAATATCATGGTACTATATTATCGAAAAAAAGCTAAGACTGATACATGGAAGGAAACATATTTCTGACTGTCCGTAAGATATATTTACTTAACTTGAATAGTAAGACAAAACCGGCTTCTCTGTATACGTAAAAAGTATTGGAGGTTGCTAATATATCTATTATATTCTGTAACTGCTAAAGAAGGGGAACAGTAGACTGCAAAATGTCAATCAATTATTATTTCCATTCTTCTTAGCTAAGATAAAAAATTATCTGTTATTACGTAAGAAATAGCTCAATAAAAAGCACTCAATCCAGAAATTACACTGAATATTAATATGATCTTCCAAATTTCATTAATAAGCCATACTTTTAATCGCTTGATTACCATACTGCCTTCTCTTATCCAATATCATACGGGGACTGCCCTATACAAAATTAAAGTTTACAAAATTATTGAAAACTTCTTTTAAGAATCTATTCATTTGTTTCTATTTATAGAACAAATTGACGACAAAGTATGAAAGTCATCAGTATATATATTCTATAGCACGATGAAAATACATCGCAAATGCGGACTAATAAATAGTAGCATATATTATTCCATACTATTCGAATAATCGTTTGTAAAGAGTATTTATATTATTATTGTAGATCTTTTTAAAAGTTAATTTAGATCTATAATATACTGCTATATCTCGAGTTGCTTTAGGATTTTATAGTTTAGACTAATAAAAACGCCAGGGAAGTGACTATCGTTAAAATACACACACATATTACTCATGTTAAAAGCACATTTATTATTACTTTAATACGATGTCTCATCGCTCAAAACACAGATATTCCTCAATCGATGAGATACAAATTTTCGAAGTTAAGATACTTGAAAATTATATTACATATTTTTTTCTTAAGTATAATTCATATATAGTTTAAAGAGAACAATCTCGTATCCTTTTAAAATAAGTAACATAATGAAAAAATTCTCAGGTTTCATTAGGTTAAACTATTTACAACTATATATTATTAGTTATGCACTAAATAAAAGCTCCAATAAATTTTATAAGTGAATCAGCGGTAAATTTCTTATATCTGACTAAGTATGATTTAAAAGGAAGACAATTCCAAATATTATCCAAAATGATACACTTACAAAGAGAGCCTTGCTATTGCAAAAATTACATATATGGAAATACCTATCTATTATAGAATTTTCATAATTCCTTCTATTTGTAGGTAACATAATTTAGCTGCTTTATTTTCATTTTTATCTATTTCGTCATTATTATCAGGACGAGTCATCGGAAAGTCTTTCCTACTCCTAATAATTGGTTTATAACATTGGGAAACTCTATGATAACCTATCTTATTATCAGCACTATCATTACTAATTAGCTCATTATATGGCTGAAAATTATTAGGAAAAGCAAAATCAAACTTTTCAATTACTCTTTGATATGTTGCTGAAACAATCAATTTCATTGCTGTATGCAAATGGGGATAATGTACCTGTCTCTTTATGTCGTCAATTTCTTGAAGAGTAGAAACACAATCTGTTGTAAAAATTACATTGCGTAATCTTACCACAGAACAAGTGCGACTTCTCATAAAATAGTCTGATTCCTTTCCTTTCCTATTTCTGGGTAGACGAAATTAATAAATCCTTCGATTTCCCATAATTTCTCTCCTTCTGCTCTATTTATTCTATCTCTTAATTTGATATACAGAACAGTATTAATCCATAAGAGTCTACAAACTTTAAGAAACTCATCATATAATTTGGATAATAAACAAAAGACTGATGATCAACTCCCCTGAAAAAGTATCTATCAAGGTACTAGGAAGTGTCATAATCATTCTTTGTAACATTTCATCTGCACAAATTGCTATCAAATTTGGGTTAACTTCCTTAAAACTGATTTTACATTAGATAGATTTCTTTTCCTGATATAACTATAATACAAAATTTATCAAAATCAAATCTATTCATTCCACTGAGTCTGTTATATGTATTATTATCTTAACGGTCGAAGAACAATGCGATGAGCTGAAAAGAAATGTTAAGAAAATTTTTATCTTTGGTGAGACTTCAAAGTGTAAAAGTTAAGTCACCAATTTGGACTGGATAATGGTAGTTGTTGAATAGTAAATTGCTACTATTGTAAGATAAAAGTGCTAGAAAGTGCTGAACTAATGGGTCTGGATAAATTGATATTTTCACTGTGTAGAAAATATATGATTAACTAAAGAATAGCTGCTATGTGTTTTCATTCTTCTTCATTCAGCTTGATTGCACCATTTAAGTTGTCTTGCACTCTATTCGAAAGAGAGTCATTCAATTTTGAATATAAATGCTAAATAGTTATGTTTTATCTTATTTGGCCTTCTGAACTGTTTCTGTGAAGAATTATTAGCAAGCAAGCAAGCAAGCAAGCAAGCAAGCAAGCAAGCAAGCAAGCAAGCAAGCAATGGGAAATAAAAGTATTAGTTTCCTACTTGAAATAGGGAGTAAAATATAAACAACTTATAAGTTTATTCTCTCCAAAATCTATAATTGAACAGAGATACCTAGTTACACCTTTAGTTTCGGAATGCTAGATTTAAATCAAGTTAAGATGTATGGATACCATGGTGGTAGGTCACCCATCATGAAGTATAAGGTTCACCTGAATCATTCAAGTCTTGCTATATATGTTCGATATTTATGCTAAACTAAACAGACTATATAGAGCTTAACAAACTAAAAGTTTTGGGAAGCTATGTTTCAACGATAAACGTGATAATTAGAAGACTGGCAGATAGTATATTCTGAGACTACTATATGGCTTAACCGTGCTGCTAGAGAGTAGCATGATGCCGTGTCTCTATATAATAGTTATCATATCCTATGTTAGGATTAGTAGAATATATATAGTGCTACAACTCGCAACAATTTATTAAGTATAGAATAGTAAAGAAGGGAATATCTGAAGGCTACTAAAAAAAATAACAACTAATGACACTTCAAATAATCTCATTGTATGACCTAAAAGTTGTCAGTAACGTTTTCTTACAAGATGTATATATTTGCATATTTTAATTAGAGTTTAAAATTGCTCAAATTGACAGCCGTAATTAAGCTACAGGGAATTTCATCTAAAAGAAAATATATAAAAGACTATATCTACTATAACTCATGTTTATGATTTTTTTCTTCAGCACTTTCAGAAATTGCGTTCATTTTTAAGCCTGTCCCACCCTCTTCCTCATCTCTAACTCTTTCAAGCTTCCTTTCCCACTGCGGCCACCTAATAAATCCTAACAACTTTGCGCATGACAATTGACTAAATGATATATCATTTTCATACATAAGTATCAACCACGAAAAAATGGAACAAATCAGATAAGCACCTCCAAAGCAAAGTAGCCACCGTAATTTATTCTCAAACCAATCAACATGGGAAGTCGTTTCAACTACAACTATCAGGACATCAGAGATACCTCGGAGGAAGAATAGCCAGTAAAATTGTGAACGCTTTGTTTTTAGCTGCTCTTGCGGATAAAACCCACTATTAAATATTGAAGCTGAACATTCAATAAAAAATTTATAGGGTTCACCAAACAGTCTGATAGATTTAGAATTTGTAAGGATATATATATTCGCATCTACGTTATCCTTCGAGATGCTGCTTCTAAGCAAAAATTTTTGCGTCAGACTAATATTCAAAGTACAGACCCTCATAATAGCATTCAAGTCCTTTAAGAAAGCTCCACATATTTCACTAACTACAAACTCTAGTAACGAGTAACCTTTCGCTTGCTTCCAATTTATTGTAATACCCATGAAAAAATTGTTACTATAAGACGATGGCATTTGAATTAATAAAACAATACTGCCCTTGACCAAAATAGAACAGTTAGTAAATTTCATAATTGTTTCACCGTTAGTTATTCTATCAAAGTAAGGAATACAGAACCGATGCTTTACATTCTTTAATCCTAAATCCTTCCTGAATTCAGGTGATGTTTCCCCTATATTTTCCAGTATTTTACCAGAAGTAAATTTACTTAGTCCGTTACTGTTGAAAGCTTCATAACTTTCAAAACTAATAACATATATATAACGTTCCATTGGAAATGCACCCTTGATAGCACTTAATGCAGCTTTGGTAGTTGGTATACTTTTCAAATCTAATACTTCTCTAGTAATTTTATCGATGGCAAAGGCATTTGATGGTTGTCTTTCTGAAATTTCTGATTGCATTCCCATTCAGTTACTATAAATCGATTGTTCCTTGTCTGAGTTGAAAGTAAACGGAATAAATAAAAAGAATATAGTATAAAATTGATAACCAGAGAGATACAAGTTGCATATTTTCCATTTGAATTTCCCTAACAACCGACAGCAAACATTGTCACTAAAAACAAAAACAAAGAAAATAAAAAGACTGACACTTTAAGTTGCCAGAAAAACAAACATTATCAAGCAGCAAATTGACCCATTAATGATAGTGGGAGGGTATTACTAAGCACATATAAAATGCTGCACATAATTTTGGTGTCACTGTTAACAGTGTTGGTTCACTTATGCTCTAATTTTAGTAAACATGAATAGACTGAGAATATTGGATGTCATTTCCCATAATTAAAATGCAAAAATCATGTACCAATGTTCAAACAGGTTTCAACTAAAAAATTCAATGAAAAAAATACCTAGAGCCTCAAATATCATTTGGTTATGTTACTATAAAATGACAGCTTCACTGTCATAAACTCCACATTTAGAATGCTTGTTCTTGCTTCTTGATATGTAATTCATATATTAGTTCAGAGTAGTCAGTAAAGAGGTGCAAGCTTTGGACCATTATCTAGTAACTTTCTATTAATTTTCTTTAGAAAAGAGTCTCTTATTGACAAAAATTCTTTTTCTGTAATATTTTTATCTCTTTTCTCATATCTTAGTAAGTCAACACCGGATTTCCTTTTCTCAATCCAAAAATAAAGAGGTAAGTTGAGAACATTATATAGATCTAGTGATGAAAACTCTCTACCGTTGTTGTAATTGTCCATCAAAGAATATATGCGAGCTAAAACTTGATGAGGTGGCCCATAGCCACAATTCACAAATATCATTCTTAAATTTTGATGAATAATTGAATTTAATGCGTAAGAGCGACGAGGATTTTTGGTAAATAGTAAAGGTTTGTCGAGTATGGGATCATCTGGCCCATCTACGCTTTTCAATGTTGTGAACTTAGTGTGGTTAACTAGACTTGATATAACGTCCGGTAAAACATCTTTGATACTGATATCGTACAATGGATTGTCACGTTTTCCAACTAAATTAAATTCAATATACATTGTTTCTTCTACTGAATTCCCTCGAAAAATAAGAATAGGTAAAGTTTTCATATTTTTGGGATCGGTGTTTAATAAATCGTCATGAGTTTTATTGGGCATCCACTCTGTATTGAAATCATCATTAGCTTTTTCTTTGACTCCCACCAACCAACTATAATATTTGTCTAAAATTGGATCATTCAATAATGTAACCCTCATTTGGTAACCATATTTTTTATCTATTCCATCCTTATCTCTCTCAGGTTCTTCCCTGAATTGAAAGAAATTCTTTATAAAGTCTAGCATTATATTTTAGCAGCAATAGACCAAATAATATTATTTCCCTTTCAGTATAGTGATATTATAATATCTTAGGAAAGGTTAAGCAATCTATCTTGCATTACTTTTATTTGAATACTTGAAATGAAATGATCAATGAGGTTGAATATTTCACATTTTGATGAAATTTTTTTTTTATTAAGCGATGAGCTGAAATAAACAAATGTAAACAATGAAGAGATGATCACTAAGTAAGTTATATATGTTGGAATATGTAAGTAGAAGCTCTACGATATATTAACGAACAGTAGTAAAATTGTAAGAAGGCTTTCTAAGATGTGTTAGTGCTCGATACTACAGACCGATAAATACCCTTATTACTACTACAACGATATCTAAGTATCTGTAGAATAATATGGGAAATATTATCTGGTAAGTCATCAAATAGGAGAGTAGATGAAACTACTATGCCCAAGCAAGGTTTGATCTACTATTTTAATTAGGAATAAGAGTATCTAATTAGGAAAGCGTAAATCATATATTATGTGAATTAGTTGAAGCACCTGCCTCTAACTCACAGAATATAGGATCTTACAAAGAATGAGTTGCAAGAACAATTCTGATCAATATTTTCAGAAATAAACATATAAAAAGGATATGTATTTCTGATCAACTTTAATAAAGATCTTTATGGTTTATTCTTATTAGATATATATTTCTAAGTTAGAATAAAAGAGGAATAATTAAATAAAATTAAGTATCTCTCACTTCAATAAAAATATGTCTAACACTATTCCATCTATTAACACTCTAACTTTACAAATTTTGTTCCATTATCTGCTA
>JAJLXZ010000037.1:0-81050 GCA_030571575.1 Kazachstania viticola
TTGTTGGACTTACCTATACAATAAATCCTTTTATATATATATATATTATTACAAAGGTTCTTATTATCTTGTATGTTCTACTTGATGCAACTCGATAATGTTGTGACAGTGTCTCGAAGACGCACAACATGAAAAAGTGAAAAACTTTTTCTCGCGTCACATATCTTAATGACACAAATTAATTTATGGAAGAATAATGTCATAAGTATTTCCTAATGAGGAAATAATTTCTTGGAATAGTAGAATTAGATAATAGCATTAATCAAATGCATATTTAAACTAACAATGGAATAACACTCCGTAGATGGTGTTATTTCTGACAATATTATAATTGTCTGCTTGTCTTTCTGAGGACAGAAGTAACAAGACATGAAAAATATACAATTTTTACACAATTATATCTTCTTGTTTTATATACTTTTTCCATTTAGATGTTCTAATACACTATAATTTTCCTTGCACTTCTACTCCTAATATTTTATGACGTCTCAAACATTCTATTGTATAATTTCGTCAGGATTGATTATTTGTATATTCCCCTTGATTAATTTAGTGAGTGTAAGTGTCACAATATTATATTGTTCCAACATTAACCCCAGAAGGACCAGTACAACTCATTTATGGAAGCCAGAAAGTGGTTGGAACATAAATCTTACAATTGGCATCCAAGCTCATAGCTCAGGCACTACAAGACATTCTTTTATATTTCTTTACATCAATATGTAGCCACGGTTTTTATCTTTCATTCTAAAGCTATTAATAAGCCATAAACGTCTCCTAGCAACCGGAAAAGACCAATTTAGTGTTTTGAGGAATGCGGTTTAAGAATGACTATGTTATTTCAACATAACATAAAATTATATTCCGTGATAGTTTAATGGTCAGAATGGGCGCTTGTCGCGTGCCAGATCGGGGTTCAATTCCCCGTCGCGGAGATTTTTTGCTTATTTGAAAGACATTTTTGATATTTGATTCTCGGAAAATTTTCAGTCTGAAATTTCACTTTTTTTTTAAACAGTACTATATCAAGCATCTCATCTCATCTCATCTCATATTAAAATTACAATATTTGGATATACATTTTTAAAGTATTTCGATTGAGACTATTATAGATATAACTATTACATAATGGTAAAAAGAGGTAGAGCCACAATATTACCAAACAATATAATTTTATTACAAAATTTAGTGAAAAGAGATCCTGAATCATACCAAGAAGAATTTTTACAACAATACTCTCATTATGAATCTTTAAGAGATATTTTTATGTTAAATGGTATGTCTACCAATGATATAGGTACCAACGGTGGTACAACTCCATTTTCAACTTCGTCCAGTAGCCCTAATAACGAGGATTTAAATGTATCTACTTCCTCAACTGCTCAACTTATTGAATTAATTGGATTTGTTTCTCAAGTATGCTCTTGCTTCCCAAAACATACTGCAAATTTTACAAATGAATTAAAGCAACTATTACTTGAACATCATAAACAATTACCATTCGAGTTAAAAGAAAAAATTCTAACCTCTTTAACTATGTTAAGAAATAAGAGTGTTATCACTGCAGAAGAGTTAATTCAAACTTTATTCCCAATGCTTATTGCATATTCTTCTCAAGGTAATGCCCTTGGTTTGAATTCACATGCTAAAGAATTGAGAAAATTAATTTACAATAACTTAATAACGTTATTGAAATCATCTAATACCGGTTCTAAAAATCAAAAATTAAATAAATCTACTCAAGCCATTTGTTTCAATTTATTAGATCAACCAGATTCTCAAGGTATATGGGCTGCTAAATTGACTAGAGAATTATGGAGACGTGGTATTTGGGATGATTCAAGAACTGTTGAAATTATGACCCAAGCTGCTTTACATGATGATGTTAAGATTGCGATTTCTGGTATAATGTTCTTTTTAGATGCTGATAAAGAACGTGAAGAAAATTTTGAAGATGAGGATAGTGAAGATGAAAATGGGTTTGATTTAGATGCTTTAAAACATAAGATGAATGTTAATAAGAAGACAGGTAAACGTGGTAAAAAATTGAATGTTGCCATAAAGACTGTTAAAAAGAAAAATAAGAACGCAAAAAATGGTACTAATCAACATGGTTATCTAAATTTTAGTGCTATTCAATTATTAAGAGATCCACAAGGTTTTGCTGAGAAATTATTTAAAGAACATTTAAGCTCAGGTAAGAAAAACAATAAATTTGATATGGAACAAAAGATTCATTTAATGCAATTATTATCAAGATTAATTGGTACTCATAAATTGATAGTTCTTGGTATCTACACATATTTCCTGAAGTATTTAACACCAAAACAAAAAGACGTCACTAGAATTATGGCAGCAAGTGCTCAAGCGTGTCATGAAATGGTTCCACCTGAAGTATTACATGTTATGGTTCGTAAGATTGCCGATGAATTCGTATCAGATGGTGTTGCTAATGAAGTTGCTGCTGCTGGTTTAAATACCATTAGAGAAATTTGTACTCGTGCGCCATTAGCTATTGATGAAACACTTTTACAGGATTTGGTTGAATATAGAGGATCCAAAGCTAAAGGTGTTAATATGGCCGCTAAAGGATTAATATCATTATACAGAGAAGTTGCTCCAGAGATGCTTAAGAAGAAAGATCGTGGTAAGATTGCTTCATTAGAGATTCAAGAAGCTAAGAGAGAGGGAATTGATAAGAGTGACCTCAAGAAGAGAAGACCACAATTTGGTGTTGAGAATAATGTACAAGGAATTCAAGGTATTGAATTATTAGCCAAATGGAAGAATGAAAATGATAATGGCGATAATGAAGAAGATGCCGAAGCAAATTGGGAAGTGGAAGCTGCGGAGGAAAGTGAAGAAATTGATGGTGATTGGGTCACCATGGAAAGTGATAAAGAATATGATGTAAATATGGAAGATAGTGATGAGGAGAAGGAGGAGAAAGAAGAAGATTCTGATTTAGATTTAAGCGATGATGAAGATATGGAGAAGGACAGGAAGGAAGAAGATATAAGTCCCGAAGAAGCTTTCCGCCAATTAGCCTCAAGCAGAATTTTAACCCCAGCAGATTTTGCCAAACTTCAAGAACTACGTAATGAAGAAGGAGTTGCCAAGTTAATGGGAGTCAAGACGAAGGATTTAGGTAAGAACGAAGAATTAGTGGATGAAGGAGCATTAATTGGTCCAGTTAAATATAAACAAACAAGAGAAGAAAGAATACAGAAGATCATGGAAGGACGTGAAGGACGTGAGAAGTTTGGAAGTAGACGTGGTAAACGTGAAAATCAACGTTCCACTACAAATAGAGAGAAACAAAGAAAGAAGAATTTCGTAATGGTTATCCATAAGAGAGCTGTGAGAGGTAAACAAAAAATGTCTCTAAGAGACAAGCAAAAGATACTGCGTAATCATATTACTAAACAAAAGAAGAAGGGATACTAGATACGTTTATATGTATTTGATAGAAAACCTTTGTGTATACTAATCTCAACAAAAATATTACAATATTTAAAGTTATTACTGTTATAATTATATAATAAAGCCGTTCGGCTTTACAAAGAAAAGTTTTCTCGACACTTTAATGTGATAGGCGGTTAATCCTTTTTTTTTTTTAATTTTTTGACTTGATAATTTTTCACTTTTTGTGGGGGAAAACAAGTAAGATTTGAAGAAGGGGTGGAGACAGCAACGATTGTAATTACTTCAAGGGCTTGTTATCAATTGTAAGTAATAACTAGATACGTTCGAGGAACTATTACAGAATAAGAAGGGAAATAAAAAAGCAAAAAAAAAAGGGAATAAGAATTAAAAATGTTAAGAAATACAATTAGGGTACAACAACCAATCAAGAGATATTTATCAATTCATGAATTTCGTTCATCTCAGTTATTAAATAGTTATGGTATTAGGACTGCTAAGGGCTCAATTGCCTACTCACCAGAGGAAGCATATGCAGTTGCTAAGAATCTGAATAGTGGAGAAGTTGTTATTAAGGCTCAAGCACTTACTGGTGGTCGTGGTAAGGGTCATATTCTTGAAAATGGGTACCAAGGAGGTGTTAAATTAACTTCGAATCTTGATGAAGTTAAAGAGATTAGTGAGAAATTATTAGGTAATCACTTAGTGACTAAACAAAGTGGAGCTAAGGGAAAATTTGTCTCTGGTGTTTATGTTGTTGAAAAATGTAATGCGGTTAAAGAGGCATATTTATCAATAATTATGGATAGAGCGAAGAGAATTCCATTAATTATTTGTTCTAGTGAAGGTGGTGTAAATATTGAAGAAGTTGCTAAGAGTAAACCTGATGCTATAAAGAAAATTTATGTTGAAGGAGTTAAAGAGGGATTGACCGAGGAGAAAGCTAGGGAGGTTGCTAAAGGGTTAGGATTTAGTAAAGAAGTTGAAGATGAAGCTACTAATACGATTATTCAATTGTATAAGATCTTTATGGAAAAGGATGCCACACAAGTTGAAATTAATCCATTAAGTGAAGTAATTGTTAAAGAGGATAATATCGAAAAGAGAGGAGTTATCTGTATGGATGCGAAATTTGGATTTGATGATAATGCATCATTTAGACAAGAAGAAGTTTTCTCATGGAGAGATTTAACACAAGAGGATGCCAATGAAGTTGAAGCTAAGGAGTATGAATTAAATTTTGTTAAATTACAAGGGAATATTGGATGTCTTGTTAATGGAGCTGGGTTAGCCATGGCTACGATGGATGTAATTAAATTGTATGGAGGAGAACCAGCCAATTTTCTTGATTGTGGTGGTGGGGCTACACCTGAGACAATAAAGCAAGGATTTAAATTAATTTTATCGAATGATAAAGTTGATGCGATATTTGTTAATATATTTGGTGGTATAGTTAGATGTGATCATGTTGCTAATGGGTTAGTGAATGCTGCAAAGGAATTGAATATTAAGATTCCGATTGTGGCAAGATTACAAGGGACTAAATTAAAGGAAGGACGTGAAATAATTGAAAAATCCGGGATTAAGATATTTTCATATGATGAATTAGATGAAGCTGCAAAGAAAGCTGTTGAAGTTTCAAAATAAAAGTAAAAGTAAAAGTAAAAAATGAGAATATATATATATATACGAGTGCTTAGGAAAAACAAACAAACAGCAGATGGTTTTTGTCATTATTTTAAGTCGTTATCTTATTGCTATTATTGTTATTAGTATTGTTTTGTGGTTTTGAAGTAATTAAATAATTAAATACTTGAGAGTAAGAATCTCCTGATTTTAATCTATAATTAACTAATCTACCAATTTGATAACCTGCTGTTCCGGCTAAGAAGAAATTAACGGAAGCCAAAAGGTAATTTTTCGGGATAATAACGAAGGACCACCTAGTCCAAACCAAACCCGTTGCTAATAAAGAAAGGGATTGAGAGCCAGATACTTTATTTACTGGTCTATTTAAATCATTCAAACCAGCGAATACAAGAGACCATTTTAGAGTTGGTGCCCAAAAATGGACAGTTTTGGGACCTGTATTGCTGTTCCAGAATCTTTTGAATGCAAAATTTAACGTTGACATGGGGGGGGGATGTGTTTATGAGTGTGTTTTATGAATGTGAGTTGTGCTGTGTTGTGCTGTATGGTAAAACTTTTAAGGTATTGAAGAATTAAAATAAAATATGGGATATAAATAATCCGGGGGACAGAGATTTTCTAAAAACTCTGAACGTCATTATGAGCCGTGCACAACGAGGCGAAAGCGAGCATACAAAAAATACAGATCAAAAATAAGAACAAGAGACAAGAAATAAGAATAACACACAAAGAAGCAAGAAAGAACAGTCAGGTAACAGGATGCTGTGGTCAAAAGGAGACAGTATCGAGGATCTAGTAAGAGGAGCCACGAAGATCAAGATGGCACGACCCAAGAACAAGTACCTGAGACCACTACTGGAAACAGTGCATGAACCGCGGGACGTTTCTCGAGTGTTCCAAGCAGTGCACAGCAGAATGCAACGAGACGAGTGGACGATCTGCTTCAAATGTCTCGTCGTCCTGCACGTGATCATGCGCGAGAAAAAAGATCACGTGCAGACGGCAGTGACACGTGACCCAGACCTTGTGCACGTGTTCGATGTGCGGCGCGTGCTGCTCTCGAGCAAGTGGGCACGTGCCGACAAACAGGCGCTGGCCCGCTACTGTGCATACCTGCGGTCACGTGCATCTTCCGCGGAACAAGCTTCTCAGACTGTCGTGCCGGCGTTTTCTCCGCGGGACACGGCGGAGAACGATCTCCTCCTGTTCACGCAGCAGCTCCTCGACAGCGACACCACGGGCTTCTTCTAAATGTGATGATGTTTCAGGCTTCCTCTATTTTTTTTCACTCAGCGGCTCGTATCCCAACTCTATTCCTTTCCCGGAACATCGGTTCTTAAAGTATGGTCACGGGACTTTGTCAATTCCTTTTATTTTCTTTCTTTAGATGTTACCCGAAGTATGTCTCCGATTAAATTCTCAATTGAGTTATTTTCATTCTTTATTTCTTTCATCACTCTCTTTTCCTGAAATTTTCCCATTCATCGATGATGGATGCATCTTTATTGCGGTGAAAAATTTTTATAATTCTCAGTGCACACACACAACGCATGAAAAAATAATTAATTAGAAATAATTAATTAGAAAATATTATATATATTTTTTACTTTGTAAGAAATTGCAATATCTTGAACCCTTTTTATACATACACCTCACTCCCCCAATCAATCCAGTCATATCACATCATGTCGAATCAAGATGCTTGCTATGGTGTAGCATTCACTTCTTTATCTACTACAGATTCTGTTAAATTACAAGAAACTGTTAAATTTTATCATTCTTTAGGTTTCGTTACAATTAAAGATTTTGATAAATTTAAACATGGTGAAATTTCAATCTTACAAACTGGTACTTCTCAAGATTCCTTAAAGGAAATTTGGTTAGAAGCTTTTAAATTATCAGAAATCGATAATTCAGGCTTTAGAATCCCTTTACAAGAAGCAACTAATAAAGATCAAAGTCAAGGTGCTCTATTAAAATTACGTCAAATTATTACCAACGATTCCTTCTCTAAAGTTGAAAATATAGATTTACAACCTTCTTCCATTGAAATCTCTTATTATTCCGCTGATCTTACCTCTTTGAAAAATAAATTTAATTCTCAATTAACTAAAATCAATGATAATACTTTCCAATTATCAGATCCATTAGGTAATAAGATTAACTTCACTGATTTAGCTAATATCCTAGACTCTACTCCAACTAATAAATCAATCTTCCAATCTCCATCTGCTGTCGACCCTTCTTCTCCAATTATTTCAAATATAAACAATGACGCTATCAATTTACTTAAATCAACTCTTTCAAAACAAAAGAAAAAAATCGCTGTCATGACTTCAGGTGGGGATTCTCCAGGTATGAGTGCTGCTGTACGTGCTGTCGTTCGTACAGGTATTCATTTCGGTTGTGACGTTTATGCCGTTTATGAAGGTTATGAAGGTTTACTAAGAGGTGGTGATCTATTGAAAAAAATGTCTTGGGAAGACGTTAGAGGTTGGCTTTCAGTAGGTGGTACTCTTATCGGTACCGCTCGTTCAATGGAATTCAAAAAACGTGAAGGTAGAAAACGTGCCGCTGGTAACTTAATTAAAGAAGGTATCGACGCTTTAGTCGTATGTGGTGGTGATGGTTCTCTAACTGGGGCCGATCTTTTCAGATCCGAATGGCCTTCTTTAGTTGAAGAATTAGTCAATGATGGTACTTTCACTAAGGATCAAGTAGCTCCTTACAGAAACTTAACTATCGTAGGTTTAGTAGGTTCTATCGATAATGATATGTCTGGTACCGATTCCACTATCGGTGCATTCTCCGCTTTAGAAAGAATTTGTGAAATGGTCGACTATATCGACGCTACTGCTAAATCCCATTCAAGAGCTTTCGTCGTAGAAGTTATGGGTAGACATTGTGGTTGGTTAGCTTTAATGGCAGGTATCGCCACAGGTGCTGATTATATCTTCATCCCAGAAAGAGCTGTCCCTCATGGTAAATGGCAAGAAGAATTAAAAGAAGTTTGTCAAAGACATAGAAGTAAAGGTAGAAGAAATAATACCATTATTGTCGCTGAAGGTGCTTTAGATGATCAATTAAACCCAGTTACTGCTGAAGACGTTAAAGACGCTTTAGTCGATTTAGGTTTAGATACTAAAGTCACTATCTTAGGTCATGTCCAAAGAGGTGGTACCGCTGTCGCTCACGATAGATGGTTAGCTACTCTACAAGGTGTAGACGCAGTTAAAGCAGTATTAGAAAATACTCCAGACACTCCTTCTCCATTAATCGGTATCTTAGAAAATAAAATTATTAGAATGCCTCTTGTAGAATCAGTAGCTTTAACTAAATCCGTCGCTGACGCTATTGAAAATAAAGATTTCGATAAAGCTATCTCCTTAAGAGATACTGAATTCATTGAACTTTATGAAAATTTCTTATCTACTACTGTTAAAGATGACGGTTCTGAATTATTACCAGTTAAGGAGAGATTAAACATCGCTATCGTTCACGTCGGTGCCCCATCTGCTGCTTTAAACGCTGCCACTCGTGCCGCTACCCTATACTGTCTATCTCATGGTCATAGACCATTCGCTATCATGAATGGTTTCAGTGGATTAATTCAAACTGGTGAAGTTAAAGAACTAGAATGGTTAGACGTTGAAAACTGGCATAACTTAGGTGGTTCTGTTATTGGTACAAACAGATCTGTTGCTGCTGAAGATATGGGTACTATTGCTTACTATTTCCAAAAATTCAAATTTGATGGGTTAATTATCCTTGGTGGTTTTGAAGGTTTTAGATCATTAAAGCAATTACGTGACAGTAGACAAAACCATCCTATATTTAATATCCCAATGACTTTAATCCCTGCTACTATCTCAAATAACGTACCAGGTACTGAATACTCCCTAGGTGTAGACACCTGTTTGAATGAACTAGTTAATTATACTGATGATATTAAACAAAGTGCTTCAGCTAGTAGAAAGAGATGTTTCGTAGTAGAAGTTCAAGGTGGTCATTCAGGTTATATTGCTACTTTCACTGGTTTAGTCACTGGTGCTGTATCCGTTTACACTCCTGAAAATAAAATTAATTTAGCCTCCATTCATGAAGATATCGAACTATTAAAAGAAAATTTCTCAAAGGATAAAGGTGAAACTAGAAATGGTAAAATCTTAATTAGAAATGAAGAAGCTTCTTCAGTATACAGTACAGAATTAATCGCTAATTTAATCTCAGAGAAAAGTAACGGTAAATTCGGTGTTAGAACCGGTATCCCAGGTCATGCTCAACAAGGTGGTTCTCCATCTTCAAAAGATCGTGTTGTTGCCGCTAGATACGCTGTTAAATGTATTAAATTCATTGAACAATGGAACAAGAAAAACCAAGCCTCTGGTGAAGATGAAGACGCTCATGTATTAAGATTCAAATTCAATTCTCAAGGTGAAAAAGTACCAACTGTTGAACATGAAGATGAATCTGCTGCTGTCATTTGTGTCAATGGTTCTCATGTCACTTTCAAACCAATCGCTCAATTATGGGAAAAGGAAACTATCGTAGAATTAAGAAAGGGTCAAGAAATTCACTGGCAAGAATTTAGCGAAATTAGTGACATCTTATCCGGTAGATTAAAATTAAGAAGTGAAGTTGCAGCTTTAGCCAATGAACAAGTTAACTAATTTTTAATCACTACTTAACGTTTTTTCTCCCCTCATCTTCAAGAACAAATAACAACTTCATTTCATACCAATAATGTTTACCTCAATGATAAAATGTATCTAATTTTTTTTCCTTACTCTATATTTATGAACTTTACTCAAGAAACTTACCTTATAGAGTATATCGTTGTATATTCACTAAGTTTCTTAGTTTTCTTCTTTAAATCTATGTATAAATCGTATCTATAATTTTTTCTATTTCAAAAAAACAAGCTGAATTGTCTATCAAATCGTGATTACGTTTTAATATTTACAAATATGTCATTTCTATGTGAAAAAGTCCAATATTTTTCGCTCTTTTCTTTTTCTCTTGATTTTTTGGCCCTGACGTCTTGGCAATTCCAAAGGAATTTAGACAGTTTCTCACCTTCAAATTTAGTATATTTCAAAAGTATTATTTAAAGCCATATATATAGGTTGAGCGTGGCTGTATTGTATACCTTACAAAAGAGTTCCAAAGTTGTTTTAGAAGAAAACGCCTTAGATAAAGGAGGAAACCTAACAAATATGTCAGCATCTTCTTGTAATACCACACCTATCGATCATATACTTTCTAAGAAAGGAACACATGCCCCAAGTAATAATTTCACGCATGGTTCACAGAATCTACATTTGAAACAAGAAACTAATCATAATAGAAACCTCGAATTTTCCTTTAGAAAAGATGAATTTAAACCGTTACAAGTAACAAAACCACAACGTATAAAACTTGATTCACCAAAGATTAATAATACGAAAGATCTCTGGATATCACAGTTCTCTTCTATCAATATCAAAGATCCACTGGAGTTTAGTAATGAATATAAAGATCTCTATAGGAGGTATGAGCTTCAACAAACTGCTCCGGTGAAACTACACAATAATCAAAGATCTTCATACCAGCAAGAGACTAAAAATGGTCCTACACAGATTAACAACCCTTCATATTCTTTCCAAAATAATAATGACTTTTATAACACTTTAAAAGAATCTAACGACATCGGTACTTCGGCATATTTTGATATGCAATTCAAGAAACTTGAAGCTGAGATACAACAACAGCAAGAGGACAATGAAACTCCTCAGACTGAAATAATGAACCACGATCAAGTAGAGTTTCAAGAAATAGCCACTCAAATAGTTGACTCATGTTCTCCATCCTCTTCTAGATCAACTACACTCATCGAATCAAAACTATCAAACTCAAAATTCATGGGACTTATGAAACAGATAAGTGGTGGTGTCATAACTGTCAAGAAAGATAAAAACTCCTTATATTCGCCTCAGAATGGAGAAACTATGGGAAATGAGTACTTTCCTATTCAAGATCATCTACACAAATAAAACAACCTAATACACGTCTTTATGATCATAGTCATAATCATAATCATTACCATATATTTATATGTAAATAACTCATCATCTAAATTAAATTCAATTATATACCCTCCTCCAGCACAACAAAACAACTGCACCCAAGAACACCTACAAGCGCGATTTACAGGCACTAATATGCAGTTCTTACGTATCAATTGCAGATTGCTCTAACAATTGCACTTCAGATCGTTCTTCCATTGATTGCAGTACATCTTGAATTTTTCGTGTCGTGTTGTTTATCAAAAATCGCTGCATTGAAAGAAAAAAAATATTGATAAACAAAAGAAATAAATAAATAAAAGTAATAGAATAAACCAACAAGCTACACTTGCCATTTCTTTATTGAAGCACGCTATTACATAAAACCTGTATCTATACTATACTTACAGTTATAGCTAGAACAAAGCACTGAAGCGATGGCTCCTTTCAAATTTGGGAAGAAGTCTTCAAAAGATAAAAATAAATCCTCTCCAAAGGAATCATCTGTCTCTACTCATAGCCCTTCAAAATTTCTAGGGTTTGCTACCCATAGCAACAAGAATGATAATACAAAATCTCATCCAACCCAACCTTCATCAGTTACTTCTTCTCAAGGTTTTCCTGGGACTAATAATCAAATGATGCAGAATTCTAGAGTTTACCCCACTCCTACTCCTATTGAACAAAGAAATGTATCTGGTGCTACCACACAGTTAGCCAACTATTCTGCAAATTATAACTCTAAAGCTCAGGATCAGATCCCACCTCAACAGTTTCAGAACAGCAGACAGGATAAATATACTGTATGGAATCGTATTAAATTAGTTCCTTCTCCATTCCCACGTTACAGGCATGTAGCATCTTCTGTTGCTACTCAAGATGACAAAATTTACGTTATTGGTGGTTTACATGATCAATCGGTATATGGTGATACATGGATAATCAAATCAGAATTAAATGGAACTCGTTTTTCTTCCCAGACTGTTGAGATTACTGAAAATACTCCTCCTCCAAGAGTTGGCCATGCTTCCACTTTATGTGGTAACGCTTTTGTTGTATTTGGTGGTGATACACATAAAGTTAATAAAGAAGGGCTAATGGATGATGATATCTATCTATTTAATATTAATTCCCATAAATGGACTATTCCTAAACCTATAGGCCCAAGGCCACTGGGTAGATATGGTCATAAGATCTCTATCATTGCAACTACTCCAATGAGAACTAGATTATTTATATTTGGTGGTCAATTCGATGAAACTTATTTCAATGATTTAGCTGTGTTTGATTTGTCCTCTTTCAGAAGAGAAGATTCGCATTGGGAATTTATTAAACCTACATCTTTTACACCACCACCTTTAACAAATCATACAATGGTAACATACGATAATAAATTATGGGTATTTGGTGGTGATACTTTGAACGGACTGATTAATGAAATTTTTATGTATGATCCTATTATAAATGACTGGACTATCATAGAACCAACAAATAACGATGACGAATTGGAAAACATCCCACCTCCAGTCCAAGAACATGCAGCATTAGTGTATAATGATTTAATGTGCGTCGTTGGAGGTAAAAACGAAAGAGACATCTATTTGAATACCGTACATTTCTTTAATTTCAAGACTCTCAAATGGTTCAAATTACCTTTATATAAACCTGGTATTCCACAGGGACGATCAGGTCATTCTATTACACTATTAAATAATGATAAAATTTTAATAATGGGTGGTGATAAAGTAGACTATGCAAGACCCGATGCTTTCGATTCACACACTTCTGAAACAAATATGAATTGTGGTACTATTCTGTACACTTTAGATATCTCCAATATTGGCGAGATCTGTCCTGAGATATTAAAATCTACAACTCCAATATCGTCAAAGACAAAAGGATTTGAACAATTATCTGATTATAATCCGGTTACACCTGAAATAAATTCATATTCTAAAGGCACTTTCAATAATGGTAATGGTAATACAAGTAGAGATACCTCAAACTTAATGCCTTCAAACAATATATTAACTCCTTATGCTGGGCCAGAAATTAATGCTACACCCAACGTAAATGATTATGATCCAGCAAACTATAGTATAGGTGAGCAGATACCGCAATCCACTTCCATGAAGCCAATGGATATGGACGTTAACGAAAAGATAAATGAGATTGAAAAGAAAGAGAATATATTAGATAATGTAAATGATTCTGTTGAGATCCCAGATATGAATATCACTCAGCCTATAACCCTTACCGCTCCGGTCAAACTAGAAAGAGAACTAGCTCAAGATGTAAAAGATAAAAAAGAAAATTTCAATGATGAGAGCACTAAAACACTAACATCAACTGATGTAGATGACAGTAAAAATGATAGGAAAAATGATATAGAGGAACCAATGTCAAAAGTCAACAGTCATGATATCTCTCATTCAGCTAATAATACTAGAGCTACTGTAGAAACTACAGATTCTAAAAAGACAAATACGGAGGAAAATATTACGAGAGAAAGCCAGCCCATACAAACCAGTCCTGATATCTCAAACAACAAAATTAGTGATGAACCTGTAGAAAAGATACCAACAAAACCCAACATCCCTATGGTGTCTTCTGGCAATAACGAAGACAAGAATGAAGAAGAAGAAAAAGAAAATGAAGAAGAAGAGAGTATAACCGTAAGCAAGAAATTGTTAGAAGAAGAGGAGGAAGATAATATAACCATAAGCAAGAAATTGTTAGAAGAAGAGGAGGAAGATAATATAACCATAAGCAAGAAATTGTTAGAAGATCTTCGGGCAGAATTAGAACAAGTGAGGCTTCTTGCTGCTGATAAAGCTGTCATTGCAAGCAAGCATATTAAAGAGCTTGAAAACGAAGTTAAAGAATTAAAATCTGTCAAAAGCGAAGGAGATATTGGGGATATTGAAGTTAGTAGATTGAAAGGACGCTGTGTAGTATTGGAAGGTGATAATAATGCTTTTAAAGATCGAATTATTGAATTAGAATCTTTATTAGATGATAAGTTTTTGGATTTAAACAGTTTCAAAAAGATCATTGAGGAACAAAATGAGATTCATGGTATTGACAACCAAAAAATTACCTCCATGGAGCGCCAAATACAGGAACTTCAACTAGAAAATGAAAAACTAAAGATTACGTTTAATGAAGATAGAAAAATATTTCATGCCAATGTGAAGGATTATTCCTCTCAGCTCGGTGTCCTGGTTGATAGATGGAATGATTCACCTAAGCTAAAAGAAGTTGAATCTTTCAAGAGGTCTAGTACTGAGAGTCTTCACACTCCAGAAATCAATATCGAGAAGGGAAGGACAAATAACAAATACGCCAATTTCAATCCTCATCATAGAGAAGTTGTCAGGAAGTTATCTGGACAATTAGATGATTTACTAATGAAGAGTCAAGGATTAAGCGAATCAAGAGACCAACTAAATGCAGACTACCAAGAATTAGAAAGTAAACATCAGAATTTATCTAAGGACCTCTTAGCAAAAGAAAAAGAACTGAACGAGCTTTCCAGTCATTATAAAGATAGTATATCATCCATGACCAATACAAACAAAGCATTAGAATTATCCCGCCAGGAACTTGCTAAATACAAGAAGCTAAATAAGAAGCTACAAGAAGAATTAGAAGACATGAAACTTGCTGGTGACTATTCTACTACAGCTGTTGATACTTCTACGATTTCAAAAGATGGTAGTGTTTCAAGCTTAACTAATGATGACATTGCCATGAGAGACGCTAGATATACAATGAAAATAAATGACCTAAAAGCTGACCTCTTTATAGTTAACCAAGAAAGAGACTCTTTAAAGGAAGAGATGATAACTCTTAAGAAGAAACTACTATCTTTAGAAGGTGGCTCTTAAACGACGAGCAAAGCCACTTAGCATAGTATTATACTGCTCGCAAACATATATACTTATACATATATATACAATCTATGGACCCTTTTATATATAAAAACATACTAATATCTTAATACACTGCAAGCATACACAAGGCAAACCAAATCTTGACTCAGATCTGTTCTTGCTTAAATAATTATCGGTACTATCTTATATTTAGGACCCTTTCAAATCTGTTTTTTTTTCACTTCACCGAGAAATTTCAAGTACAAAAATGAAATAAAACGGGAAGGGACGGAAGAAAATTGATACTTCAATATAAATACTGTTCGAGATCTGAACAAAATAAAGAGGAAGATCTAGGACTTTGCTGCAATTGCATTTTCAGGGCTGTTAGTATAGTATTATTTTGCTTATAAATTATATTTTGGTGCTGGTTTCCTTTATTTTGTGAATTCCATTTAGATACCTGGTAAACCCTTTTTATTGAAAACTTCGCAATTCTAGAAGTCAATGCCCACCAAGTCTAAAGTAAACTCTACATATATTAAACATATCTCCTTTGATGATTTGTCACCTTCTTTGGTTGATGATGAGATTCGACTGTTAAAGACCGGCGATAAACATATTGGTTTCAATAATCGATTTTTTCATATACCTCCTCAGTACAATCCATTATATGGTAAAGATAAAGCGAAAAATGAAGGGGATTCATCTATTGGTAGGCCCAAGTTGGATAATACCATATCTAAACAGATATCTCAATCAAACATTACAAATCGTTTTGAAAGAGATCGCATGGTATCCTCTAAGGATAAAATTGAGACCAATAAAGATTTACTCCTAAAGAAGACAGTAAGTTCAGGTAGAAGTAGAAGTGAATCCCCATTTCCTAAGAATTATAAAAGTATTAAGGGTAATAAAATTACTAGTTATAGACTGCCCCCTCCTCCAAAGACCTCTTCACTAAAGAAATCTCAGATCCCTTCATTTGGACATCAGGAAATTGAGGATATTGACTTATCTGACCTGAGCTATGATGTAGAAAAGAGAATAGCTAAGCTTACTGAAGAAAATACACAAAATAACTCTGGTTCGAAGAAGGGGTATACGCAATCCTTATTTTCAAATCTAAGTGAAGTAGAAGATAGAATAGATACTAAGGCTAAAAAAGAAGAAAAGAAAGATGTGAAACGAAAGTCTTTTGCAGATATGACTAATGAAGAAATAGCTGAATTAGAAAACTTCTATAAGTCAAAATCAAGAAGTACTCCCACAACTATGGAAAAATTTGATTTTAATGAACAAGCTCCCATCTATATTAGTGATAAATCAAGGCATAATTCCAGTTCAACGTCATATACTATTCCAACGACAATTTCAAATTCTTTGAACCTAGTATATCCTTCCAGACCGTCTGTTAGCCATAATGCGATTTCTCTAACAATTAAAAATTCAAAATTTAAAGCTTATGTCTCTGAACAACAAGATAAAGTTCATTGTAAAGAGGCACATAGGTTAAGTTCTTTAAGAGTTGTTTCCTGTTATATATCTGGGAGAAGATTTACATGGTCATCTGTCGATTGGTATGTAGAAAATATGGTAAAGGATGGTGATCATCTTGTTATATTTTCAAGCATACCTGAATTCGAAGAGAAGATTGATGATTTAGCATATTTTGAAAAGAAACAAAAGAAGAAAAATGAAATGATTAATTCAATTAGAAGATCAAATGGTTCTAAGAATGATAATACAATATCTACTTCAAATGAAAAAGCACCACTACCTTTGGGTCTTCGTTTAGAAGGTATTCATGATGAAGCGAAAACAGTCTGTAAAGCTATACTAGATTATTATGCTATGAGACTTGAAGGGAAAATAGTGAAAATTACGGTGGAAATCATAAAATGTAACTCTACAAAAGACGCTATTACTTCTGCTCTAGCCCTGTATAAACCTAATCTTCAAGTTGTGAGTACTGTTAGTGCTAATATCCAAATCAAATTCGGTAATGGGAACGTGAAATTACCATTTTTTATTATGAAGCATTATGCAATACCTGTTTTTGTAGTTCCATTTGAATTTATCAGTCCTAATTTATTGATAGAGAATGCACCAAGAGACCCTCCAACGGTAGATGAAAATGATGTTATAGGGTGGTTAGACTCTGTAATAACAAAAACATCGGTCAATCCTTATCTTGATGAATCACCTGGGAATATTAACCACGGTTCAACCTCGGCCTCCGATGATGATTCTGATGAATCTGTTGCTTCTGTCAACGATTATTTTCCTATTTCTGCCGAACAACAAAGAAATATTAATATGTTTGAACACCTAGGTTATATCTTCCCTAAAAGTTCTAGAGATATGTTATTGCAAGAAAATGAAGTGGTTTATGATAAGGATGGGAAGAGGATCTCACAAAAAGCATTAAGAAAGTCAAGACGTAGTTCAAGAGTGCAAGTACATGATTTTGGCATATATAAGGTAAAATCAATGATTGACAGTGCGAATGAAAGCGAACCAGATCATAGAAATCGAAGTTTATCACCATCACTCAGGAAAACCAAGTCAATTAGTGGAAGTGGGAATCATTTAACTGCAACACTTTCGGGAGGTAAAAAATTGCGAAAGCCTGCTCCAGCAATGTCCTTGTCCAAATATAAAAGTTTGGATGAACACACATATAATCAGAGTCGTCAAACCCATAGTCCTCACCATCATCATCGTTCCCCTGCTGTAAGCCCCACTACAAGTACGCCAGGAACCGCAAGCACAAGTAGAAGTTCTAAAAAGAAGAAAAAATCTGGATTTGGCTCAATGTTCAAGAAGGTGTTTGGATCCAAGTAAAATTCTGTTTATGAATACATTGTAAGCATACTAAATGAAAATGTGGTGACATAAATGACTGACCCCAGATTATTCAGTATCTGTTAGTTTGATATCAAGATTATTTAAGCTTAAAAAACATTTTATCATTAAAGACGCTGGTGTTGGGATCTCTTCCCTAAAGGGTACAGTCATCGATCAATCCCAATAAATGCAGTAATATGTCTAATAGTAGCATATCACCTTGGAATTATACATCCCACTATTTTTCATATAAAAAGAGCGTTAAGGGATTGTTGGTTTGATATTAGTCCTTGATTCTACTTCTCATTTGCAACAAAGGGATCCTCCCATAATAACATTACTATAGGAAGAGTTTAATATGGAAATTGACCTGAATCATAAAAGTATATTATTAGTGCTATTATTGTTTCAAACAAAAACTTAGAAATAAACAAAAACTTTTAGTCTGTATTTATCAGAAAGCAATGAAACTTGAATCTAATGTTTATTCAGAAGCTCAACAGCTTGCTAAAACACCCCATTTTAGATATTTGATGTTGGGGATGGCATGTGGTGCGATGGTTCCAGTAATGTACAAACGGAACTACTTCTTACCAAGATACACTAAGGGTACGCTAGATAAGACTATTAACTCTTCAAACACACTGGAGGAAAGTCGTACCGCTACATCTTCAACAAATGCTGTTCCTAAGCCTGAGAATGAAAGGGAGTATATGTTGGATGATGATATCACTTATATCTTATTTTCATCAATTATATGAATGTTCAATTAACGATTGATTTTATTCATTTAATTTATCTTGTCGTAAGTTTATGGCTGGTTCAAGTAATAGGACCTTCCATATTTGCTTTTAGTTATATCTATTGTATAGACAATGCATATATTGTTATTTATTGACCATATAGTTACAAATATAAGTTTTCAATTCATAAGCAATATTACCAATTGTTGCAACATATTTTTCGTTTATTATTTATTTTTTTTCTTATATAAGGATGCTGAATTAAGAAAACCAAAGCCCGGTATACATTTATTGACAAGCTTTCAAAAGCCCAAAAAAGCTTGATTAATTGACAATCTGCCATTTGGAAACAGTTGAGATGGGTTCTGATTTTTACAAAGAAGCAAAAATTAACAATAATGAAGAAAAAATTACCCAAAGAGAAGATCTTTTGAAGAATCAACCAGCTTCTTTAAAGGGTTTCTTTCATAAGCAAAGATTAAGATTACTTAATGTATTGGGTACCACAAGCAAGAAAGTAGACAGTATTTCAAATGAATATTTAGAAAAAGAGCATAGCTTCAAGAGAAAAATTAAAGGACTTCATACAAATCCAAATGAAAAGCTGATACCAGGTTTAACTTATGTTGTAGTCGCTATGATGACTGGTTCTATTATAACAAGAAGAATGAATATAGGTTTGAAATTTATTTCTCCATTATTATTCGGTACCGTATGTTCTGCGTATGTATTACCTTCTACAACAAATAATCTGGGCCATGCGATTTATGAATACGAGAGAAAGCATTTCCCTATTTTGATCAAGAAACAGAAGGAAATTGCAGGTGAATGGGACGAAGGGCTTGAAGACATTAAAGATGTTGGAAATAAGATCTCAAATTATTTCAAATAATCCTGAAGATGTAATAATCACCTTTAAATGCTTTATCGATAATGAGAATTGAAGATTTAAACCTGAAATGATTTTTTTACTTCTAAATAAATTTGAATAATGAATAAATATAAATGTACATGTAACAAAAAAATAAAATATATTATTTACAATAGAACGTTTGTCGTATTTTCGTCATAAAATTGTTTAAACACTAACAGTGGACATCTTTGGACCGAATGGTTCATAGTGGATCATGTCATCTTGGTGTTCTAGTAATTTTAAGTTGTCAATCATAGATTGCATGAATTCTAGAGAACCACAGATGTAGACATCAGCATGAGATGGAACATTAGCTTTCAAGAACTTAGAGTCGATACGTTCATGGATGTTAGTGTGTACAATGTGCTTAGTAACATTTGGGCATTGTTTTAACAGAGCATCGACTTGTGGGATGAAAGCTTGAGTTTCAGCATCCTTAGAAGATTGAATCCAGTAGATTGGTCTAGCTGGGTTCTTCTTAACTTGGTTTTCTAACATAGCTAAGATTGGAGTAACACCAACACCAGCAGATAATAAGACTAATGGAACATCGTTGTTTTGAACTAACTTTTCGTTAACAGTGAAATCACCAGCTGGGGCACTTAACTTCAATTCATCACCAACCTTAACATCTCTGTGTAAGTATTCAGAAACTAAACCATTTGGATTGTTTAAACTGGTTTCTAATCTAACAGCAAACTTTAAGCCTTTAGAGGCATCAACTGAGCAAATAGAGTAGTGACGTAAAGCATCGTATAAGTTACCGTCAGTGCTTGGGTGAGTGTTAAGAGTAATGTATTGACCAGCACTAATTGGGACCTTTGCTAAATCGACTGAAGAACCAGCAGCTGGCTTGACAGTAAATTCATAGATATCACTAGCAACCTTTTCCTTAGCAGCAACAGTGAATGGTTTCCAGCTTTCCCAAGCGGCTTCTTCGTACATTTTCTTTTCAACAGTGATGAAGATATCAGCAATTTCACCGTAAGCTTGTTTCCAAGCATCTAAGATAGCTGGAGTTGCAGCATCACCTAAGACTTCCTTAATAGCATTTAATAAATGGAAACCAACAATTGGGTAATGTTCTGGCATAATTTGTAAAGCACGGTGCTTGTGACCGATTTGTTCAACATGAGCTAAAATGACAGATAAGTCATCGATGTGTTTAGCAGCGGCTAAAACAGTAGTAGCTAGAGCATGTGGTTGAGCACCCTTCTTTTGATTAACCTTGTTGAAAATGTTTAAAAGTTCTTTATTTTCAGTTAACATATGACCGTAGAAACATTTGGTAATATCAGTACCATGAGCTTCTAAAGCTGGGATTGTAGCCTTAATAATGTCACGAGTTTCCTTGGATAGCATATTTGTTTGTGTTTGTGAGAAGTTTCTAGTAAAGGGTGAGAATAACTTAAAAGTGTTCCTTGATGATTTATACATTATGAATAATATAAGATAAAGAGAGAAATGGTAGTTGAATTGAAACTATTTCTTACAGAATAGCAAGACCTTATATACATTTTTTTTATAACATTCACCAGACTCTCGTATCTTAACGAACCTCTTAAATAGGTTTATTTACAAAAAATAATTTGAGAATATTGTCCCTAGGGACTATCAAAATCGTTATTAGCGTTAACTAGGCAAATAATCATACTAGAACTACTGTGAAATGCTAGTCTGTTTCAGTATGTATGCTTACTTTTTGCTGGAAAAAGCTTCATGCTACTGTGGCCTTAAGGGCGTAAAATCCGGCATATGTAACAGTATCATACCAATCCAATGTCATATAACTATTCTCGGTTAGCTCATTTTGGCATGTTCCTCGAGGATGGAAATACTCGTTCCCCTCAAACTTTAGATCTGACAAATCAGTTCCTTCTTAGAAATTTCCGGAGAAATCAAGAAAAAAGAAGTAAGCTTGGATCTTAAATGAAAATCTCTGTAGAAAAAACCGCAGGGAGCTTTCAGACCGAAAGTCCCGAGGTCTCATATCTACATATTTTTCAACTAGAGAGAGTAGACGAATTTATTGTGAGTGTAGGACTTTCCTCAGGCTGTTGGCTCATGACACGCCTAATCTGACAGGAGATTTTTTGCATTAGCTAAGTTTGCTCGCAGGGCAAAGATTGTTTCCACGCACCAGTTCCATTCCATTACTAGTGGTTTATTGCCTTTTTCCTTTTCCCCCACGTTAATAATTTTTGAATTAATAAGCAACCGTTTAAACCTCTTCACTTGTGAAGCTTTATGCGCTATCAGCACGTAGCTAGGAACTTGCATTTCGGTGTTAACCTTGTCATTATCCGTTTGCATACCACTATGGAGTTTATTAGATATGAGATCTAATTCGTTAAATTTTGATGTTAGTATGCGTACTTCGTTAACACCATGGCATTTCAAAATAGACGATATCACATCCGTACCACCAGGCATATCATCGAATATGTTTACATATCTTAAATTTGCACGTTCAAAGACTTTGGTATGCATTTCTGTCATTCTTAAAATATCTTGATTTATATCGGGCAATGCATATCTCTCTACAGGTAGTTGAAGAGTTGGTAATAATGATCTTCCCTGTGCATGCACAGGTCTGTAAACCCTTTTCAACAGATCTGTAATAAATTTAGGTTGCAGAGCGTACTTCAACGGTTCGAAACTCAAACTTTTCAGAAATTTAGCAGTTCTTAATCGTTTAGGTGAAATTATAGCGTTTAATTTATTATTACCGTTGTTATTGGCTTCATCATCGATATTTTTTGACAGGACTACGCCTAACATCTCTAGTATAGCCAAGTCAACTTCGGTTAACTTTTCAAGGCAATTTGTGTACACGGCTTTAATGTCGTATAAACGCAATTCTGCAGGCACGCTTTTGTAATTAATAAGCAGATCATTATCGGTGCTGCTATTTGAGAAAAAAAATTTCAAGATGTTGAAAGCTTCTTGTTTTACTGTTGGAGAGCTCGGGTTAGATGGTTGGCTTAGATCAATAAATTGAGATTTTAAACCGGAATCGTTCTTTCTCCGTTTTCGGGCTGAAGTAGATAAAGATGGGCCTTCAATCAACAGTGGTCTTTTCGGTGATAGCTCATCGCTTTCTCTTGTCATCTCAGTTTGGGAAGTCGAGTCGAACTCGGGGCTTATTGAACTTGTAAAATGAGTACTCGTTTCTTTATTAGTAAATTGAGTATCTTTCCCTTCATATAAAGACGCAGTTTGGAATATATCAGTACTGGCTTCAGAAGTCTTATTTGCGCTGTTCTGTGCATTTACAATATTCTGGGCCTTATCCTCATCATGTACCTTGTAGTTTTGTCCAGCTTTCAAGGATGTGTCATCCTCAAGTGATTTAAATCCTCTATATGACAGTTGGTTATGGTTCTCCAAAGAGTGGGGACCATCGGTACTTTCGTTACTACTGTTAGAAGTGAAAATAGTATTTAAACTAGATTTTTCAACAGAGTGTGATAATTGAAAAGTATCAAGCTTTTTTAAATCTAGTTTCTCAGCAACATTCGATTCTGCTCCTACTGAAAAGGTATTATGCGAAAATGACCTTTCTTTCAATTGTGTACTGTCTTCTGTTATGTCTTCATCTGGAGCAGAAATGATTTTATATTTTTCATCATCAAATTCAATTTTCTGATGCTTATTATAGCAATCTTCTAGCCATTTCACAGTTAATACAGGAATACCGCATTTTAGAGCCATATCATATTTTCTTCCTTGTGCAAATCTGGAGATAAGAATAGTATTGCTTTTCGATAGATAAGTCGTTGAAATACCACCAAGGATTTTAATTAAGATTTCGATGTAATGTCGTTGTAACCCAAAATAATTACTGAAGGAAGCATTTAATTCATGATTTCCCATTATAGCCGTTTTAAAAGGCTCATATAGTATATTATTCATAGGACATACATATCGTTTTCTTGATAAAATATTAAAAATCCAGATTATATTTCCAGTATCAATTGCTTTCTTGTTTGCAACAATAAAACCTTGATTAGATTTCCGTTGACCTATATAACAATCCGCATTACTCATCTGTATGTCCACTTCATCATTATATGAAATTAATTTTCCTCCTTGGTGTTTAATCGTATCTATTAAGAAAGACAAAAGATTGTTATCCAAACTCAAGTCCTGACCTAGTAATACATTACGGTCTTGAAATATTTTATAGCCTGATGTTGTATATATCAAATCGTTTACACGCTTCCATAAATCGGATAGTTTGCTAGATGATTGTTCTCTGGAATGTGTAGGGATTATCAAATGGGGATTAGTATCAGATACTTGATTGTTCTTAAAACATTCTATTAGCCAAGTTAGGTAGATAAATTTAATTGAGTTTGAATGCTGAAAGTTTATCACCGCACGAATAGAGATATCTTCCGGATCCATTGATACCAAATAATTCAAATTTTTGTGTAGTATGGAAGATACCGTTCCACCCATATATGTTATTAATTCGCTAACAAATAACTGAGTAGTAGTATCAAAGGCTTTTTCCGAAACGTAAAAAGTATACCCACGTAGTACATGAACTCTATTAGGTGAGAATGAAGTACTCCTCAATAGTTTCCTCCTCTCAATGCATTTTTGAACCCAGTTCATTTCAACCACTGGTATCATCAAAGAAAAAGCTGCTATTTCATAGAAGTGAAAATCAGTTGTATCTGATATGATAAAATGAATCTCGGTATCCTTTTCTAAGTTTAAGCCCTCGTAGAATGTATCATTATCATTTTCTAAAAGTAGAGGTTCCAGTATCTTGTTATTTACTAAGTCATGTACTTGTACAGAATGGCAGTCATTTTCTTCCAGTAATTTGAGGATTTCATCTACCTCATATATATTAGATGGGTCTTTGATTATTAAAAAATTGAGATTCCTAAATATTCCCTCTTTGGGTCGTATATTAGCCATAGTAAATATCTTAAGGATACCTGATGTTTGTATTGCAGGCTTTAACTCTTTTTCTGCTTATCAATCCAGAGATGAGCTATATTACTATTAATTAAGCTTTTTTTTTATTTACAGATATTTCATAAAGTGAAAATATAAACAAACGCGTCTAAATATTGAGATGTGACATGAACAGTAGTATTGAACATATATATATAACATTTGTACATTATAGATTAGAAGGACTGTGCAATTTCTTGACTTTAACATTATCTCTAGAAAACTTTTGGAGCTCATTTAGTAGATCTTCATTGTCATGTAAGTTTTTGATATTGGATAATTTATCATTAATGATAGAAACTCCATTAACGAATAAAAATGGAGGATTTTCAATCTTTCTTTCTTTATTTGATCCTCCCGAAAGAGTACTTATCTTGTTCAGTATAATATAGTTAATAATTTCTTCTCCTATAAAGTGTTTCTCCAAATCCACTATTGCTATTTCAGGTACAATATCATATTTTGTAGCTAATAATTCTTTAACTAGCATAGAAAAAGTTTCTCCAGATTTAATAAACAGTACAACAGGAGCAGTAAGAACGAGTTCTTGAAACGCTTGCTCTGGAGTACTGACTCTAGCAGGACTTTTAGAAAAAGGTATTGACTGTGATGGAATCCCCTTATCACCAATAGAAACTTCGTGTGAACTCACCAATACTGCATTCTTTACCTTATTCCTATTGTTGGTAATCTCAACCAGTTGATTTTCCTTACTATTACTTTTCCCCTGATAGTTTTGGTCAGAACCCTTTATAAAAGGGATAGAAAATCTATGATTCCCACTAAAAGTATCTTCGTAGTCTGCCATTTGGAAGACCATAACTGCTAGGACGATAAACAGAAAAAGTGTAGAAGGTAGAACCTTTTTTACCTTGTCTCTATTTGCTGCTTTAAAAAATATCCGTAACATGTTTATATATGTATTAAGTATAAAGTTCTATTTAAGGATAAACACAAATTTTGTTTTTATTTAAATTAAAGGGAATATAGTCAATAGATAGTGCTCCTTCTGCTGAATAGCTCTTCTAAATTTACACAAATGTGCTTCTAATATCCATTTGCTGAATGAGAAAGTTGTAAAAAAAACCTCCCATTAATTTCAACAATGATTCAAACTGAGAAAAATTGTTCGTTTAGGCTGATCGGCCAATCGGAGAAGAGAATAACACATTTTGCAAAATAAAATTAGCCGCCCAGCATTTATTTTGTTGGAATATTATCATCTTTAATAGAATTGGGATCCATTATCGGTCTTAATGCTCTGTCTCTTATTCGGTTGACGCTCTGAAGGGCATCTATCATCTTGTCTTTCCTTTCTAGTATCTTCTGTAACTCTAAAATCTCTTTTTCTTTAAGTTGCAGCTCTTCAGCGGGCTTATTGAAGTTTGTATTATCTAGTCGCTTTCTTTCAAGTTTCATGATTTGTTCCTCTAATGAGCGATTATATTTCTTGTATTGTCTAATTTGTGATTCCAACCCTTGTACCTTGGTTTCAAGTAAAAACCCAACTTCATTCGGTAGCATGTCTATAATCTCTTCTACTTCTCTGTCAGCTAACTCTATCGTATCTTTATCAAGTAGCTTTTCGTAATTTTCTAGTTTCTGTTTTAGCATATTGTTTTCAGCCTTTAAAAATGATATATTAGGGTCTGAAAAGTTAGAAGTCGGATTATTATTTTGTTTTAACTGTTTAATTAATGTTTCTTGTTCACTAACTTGCATCTTTAGCATCTTAATCTTATGATCTCTTTCATCATCATTAGAACGACCTAAACTACTCTTATTTTGCACATTCAAAGAAACATTTTTTGCTCTAGAAGCAAATCTTAGTGTGTTCAAAGTTTCTGTACTCACCTCTGCCCTAGGATCTACCGTACATATTGTACTAACTATACTATCGCCACTCAGAGCAGGTTGCAATATTCTTGTTAATTTAGAGTCACGGTATGGAATATGGTTGAATTTAGTAGTTGATAAAGGAGACATCAAATTACTGTTAGTCTTATAGGTATTTGTTTCTGCACTTAATTTAGAGATTACTGTACCAAATGCTAATAAAGACTTATTTATGAATGCACCTTCTTTCTGTCTTTCCTTCTGACCAGTGGATCTTTCTGATCCTGCTAAATCACATAACGATAATGTATTTGAAACAGTAGAGCCATCCATTAAATTGGTGGTATTAAGTCGAACAAGAATAATTACGTGAGATCTTGAACTTCTAGTATTATAATCAGTTTGTCCAGTTTTACGATTCGTATCACCAATACTAATCCATTTCATTAAATCTTCACGACTTTCGCATCTTTTCTCCGTTAATCCAATTACTTTAACACCATATTTAGCATCATCTCTAATCTTCAATTCTTTTGTGTATCCATGTGAAGCGCCACCAAAGTTAAAGCCATCTCTAGGTGATTCAATAATTAAACTTGAATTGTCATCTAATAGATCATAAACTTTTTCATTATAAATCTCTAAATATGATACTAAGACATCATATTTCTTACCTTCTCTACCATTGAAAATTTCACTGAATAACAAAGATACAATTAATGGAACGATACCTTTCTCGTGAGTAATTAGATTATTACTTGTATCAATATCATTACATTTAACCACCTCGCTTTGTTCACCCATCATGGTATAAGTCTTACCTGAACCAGTCATACCATACGCCAGTAAAGTTACATTGAATCCCTCAAAGAGTCTTTCAATCAATGGTGCAGCGGTAATATTATATATATCAAAATTAGTTACTTCCGGATCAAATACATGATCAAATTCAAATTCCTCGCCCAAACCATTATAAGCTATTGATTTACTAGTATATCTCCAAGGAGTAATCTCCTTCACAGGTTTGATTCGTATCATAACAGAAATAGTTCCTCTGTATGGCTCTGATATATGTTGTTTCTTTTGTGATGCTTGCAATTGAATATGTCTCGGGGTTAGAAACGTTGGAGATTTAGATTTAGAAGAATTTGATGGACTATTTAAAGATGTGTTCGATGAGACGGATCCACTTCTCGCTATGGTTTGTCTTCTACTGTTAGAGAATGATGAAGATGATCGCATTGATGGTGATTGTGGTATCCCACTTGAACCTGATGAGCTATATCGTTTTGAACTTCCTAACATTTAACTATACCCAGATTCAAAACTACTTGGTTGTTGTTATTTTTTCTTTTTGGTTGTGTTACCTCTCCTTTTCACCTTGATCTAATTGTGCTTTAGATTTTCGAGAATATTTTTATCTTTAATTATCTTTAATATTATCCGAATTCTTTATTCTCTCGACTCAAGTGAAAAAAAAAATATTGGATATTAGAATACTGAAAATATATCAATACCATACTTTTATCATTGGAATAATCTATTCTCCAACACACTGAAATGTATTATCTATTATAGTTTTATTTATATATGTTATAATACGTAGTCGTTTTTGATTTAAGATCAATTTAAAGAATAATAAATAAGATAGGGAAAAAAACAGTAATACCAGTACTAGTAAAACAAGAAATCAGAAATATCAAAGAAAAGTGAATAGAAATTAAAAAGAGGGATGAAATATATTTAAACAGATTCAGCTAGACCAACTGCATTGTTTTCTAAATCGTAAATAGAATAGTATTTACGTAAAAATGCATCACCAACAATAGCTAATGGACCGACTGGTTCAGGGAAGTCCATTGGAGTAATGGCAGATATACATTGGCCAGATACTTCTAAAGTGTAATCATAAGGGCCAATAGTGAAGTTGCGACCATTGAAATTGAATGTTAGATCAGGTAGGCTATCTCTAGTATTACATTCAATACTATATTGACCGCTCCAACCCTTCTTGGCACCGATTTCAGTGTTTATGATTTCAGCTAATCCACTTGGTAAAGTAATTAAAGAAGTACCAGTGTCAATAGCAGCACCATGTCCATCTAAAGTGGCATATTGATCGCCTAGACCAATACCATCAAATCTAACTTCCCAATAAGCCTTACGACGAACAGGTAGCCAAGTAATGTTACCTTTGTACTTAGAATCATCGATACCACCAAAAGTAGCTTCACCTCCGTTCTTTTCATCCTTGGAAGTGTCACCTAAGTAGAAAGCAAATCTTTTTTCGTCTAATAAATCTTGATCGATAGCGTTGTAGAATGGTGGAACGACACCATCAACTGAAATTGTGTTATATGCTAAGCCGAGGATACCATCAAATTTACCAAAAGCGAAAGCTAAACCTGGTTCGCTGGTAGCTTCAGCGAAATCTTGTTTAGGAATAGTCAAATCACCAATATTTAAAGTATCCTGAGAAATGTAACCTTCTAAAGAACCTGAACCGTATTGAATAGCAAAAGAAGTTCCGTTTTTCTTGTAAGAAGTAGAAGCTGAATGGTCGTACTTAGAATGTAAGAAACATGCTAAGGAACCACAGTCAGCACTTGGAACCCATAAATTGGAAGAACCAGTATCTAAGATGACCTTAAAGTTTTGTGGAGGTGTACCCAAAGTAATGTCAGTATAGTATTGAGCATTCAAGTAGTTAGATAGGGGTACATCATGGCTCTCTTGAGCAAAGAATGGATGTTCTCTAGAGAATGAAGTCTCGGGATAAGCTTTTTCAAAAGTCGAGAGATACTTCTTACCTAATTGAGCGACATGTTGTTGGATAGAAATTTCCTTAAAGTCATCTGTAAATTCACGTTTTTGTAACTTTGCAGTATGAACTTTAGCACTGACAGTTTGGAAACTGTTAACGACTAATAGAGCCAAAGGCAATAGAGCTTGAAGTTGCATATTTTTTGTAGTAATCTCGTTATAAAATAGAGATGAAAACTATACGATTGAGTTATTTAAAATACAACGATTGTTTTATTCTTCCTACGTCCTTGGTTTGTGGTTATAACCTATTTTGAGCAGTTGGAAAGAGAGAAGTTGTAAATTCAAAGAGTCACCCTAGTAATAAATAACGAGTGTGTTCCCCACTTATATAGTTGTCCTGTTTCCTTCTAAATGCAGAATGTGGAGAAATATAAGACAAGAAACACACTTGGGGTGTGGCCCCTTGTCCCTTTTATATCTTTTCTTCTCATCATCGCGTGCTTTCCCTAAAAAAGTCAAAAGAGCGGGTAAAACGAGCACGTGATGTAGTGCTATTGCTGTAACTGTCTTGAATAAGTGATCGATAGAGGTAGTAATGGTGGCAATGGCATTAGAGGAACTGTATACAATCGTCCTTGGCAGCCTTGTCCAGTTTGGCCCGTTTAATTTTCTTGTTGGGGTCAATTTGGGACTGTGAAAGGCTGACAAAGTGGACCCGTTTCAACAAGGTAGATGAATCGTTTGCATTGGCAGTGGCACTGTCCATGTTTGAAAAAGAGCTTTCAGATGATACAGATACTTGCAATCCTGCTACAGGGGATGAGGAGATTTCAGGTTTGTTTCTTTGGTTTGTAGTTTCACGCTTATGAGCCATCATCTGGCTAAGTCTTTTTACAAGAGATTTCTCATCTTGTGTCTGAGGCATAATTATTCTATCTTCTTTGGAGACACCGTATCCATCATTGAACAGACCCGTAGTGTCATTGATTTCGACTTTAAACCCAATTGTGAAATTTTCATTTTTATCCCACACAATCTTAATCTCATCACCATGATGAAGTAAATACTTACTATCCTTTCCAATTCTTATATTGTTAAGATAACTTGTGTTAGTACCTGAATGGCAATACCATATATCATCCAAGCCTTGTGCTGGAGATTCATAAACACTATTCCCAACAGCATGTCTCTTCTTAAGGATAAAACAATGTACTCGAGATAATCTACTGTCTTCAATCTTACAATTACAGTCTTCGGATCTACCAATAAAAAATGGATTTATACCTTGCCTTATTGTAAGACTCTCTTGAATTCGACTATCTTTTAAGGGCAACAATGTCAAAAATTTACCTGCGATTTTCCTTTTAGATAATACGTTTGAAGTATCTGGTTGTGATTTTCTCATCGGTTGACTGGAAATGGTATTATTTTGCTTGGGCTGAGTATAGCGGATAGGTAAACTGCCAGGTACTTTAAACCCACGAATTTTGAACTCTTCCTGCTCTAATTTCTGCAATTTCAATTTTCTTTGATTCTTAACAAATTCATATTGTGCATCATCCATACTTTCTAGTATCTTTTGTTGGGATAGGGACTCCGACAGAGAGACCTGTGAAAAATCTTTACTTTGGGAATTCTGAGACTCCATAGTATTTAACATAGCCATCCTTATCCATGGATGCTCAAGGGCCTTCTCTGCACTCAATCTATTCTGAGGATTTACCTGTAATAATGAATCTATAAAATCTCTAGCCTCATCAGATATTCTAAAATCTTTCAATGGTCCTTCATGGTATGACCCTCTGTTGATCTGTTTATATAATTGTTCAGGTGTACTACCACTAAAGGGGAGATGTCCAGTCAGTATAACATATACAAGGCACCCCATGGACCACATATCTACCAATGATGAATATTCATTTCTCTCTTCATTATCAGGATTATTATTTGCTTGATTGTCACTTTTATTACTATTTCCAATAATTTCAGGTGCTACATAGGCCAAAGTTCCACAAAATGTCTTCATGAATGTACCATTACCTTGTACTTTTGCAAGTCCAAAATCAGTAATCTTCACTAGAACTGGATTATCCTGTTCAATCAATATATTATCAGGTTTCAAATCTCTATGACTAATCCCCATTTCATGTATATATTTAATGGCTTGTAATATTTGCATTGAAATTTCTCTACCAGCGTCTTCTCCTACAGCACCATGAGCAGCTACAAAATCCATTAAATCACCACCTGAAACAAATTCCATAACCATATAGTAGCTTTCATGATCCTCATAGAATGCTTTAAGTCGTACAATTCTTGGATGATCCATTTTTTGTAATACTTCTAATTCTCTTGTAACGCCATCCATATTACCCATTACTTTTCTTTTACTTATAATCTTAACTGCAAATGTCTTCCCAGTCGTTCTTTCTACAGCTTTCTTAACAGTTGCAAAGGCACCTTGCCCAACCACCTCATCTTGTATAGAAAAATCCTTCAATATGCCTGTCACAGTGTATTCACTATTCTTTTTCAATCCATTAAGCATGGATGGTGAGGAAATATTTCCCCTTTGAGCGTCTATCTTAGCCTGTTCTAGATTCTGTTTGAATTTCTCATTTATAAATACAACTAATGATACCACATCTGAAGAGACACCAACACCCACAGTTATTTCGTCCCCTTGAGATAGCAATTGGTTGTTATTTTTATCAATCCTTTCCCCATTTAGCCACGTACCATTAGTTGAAATATCTTTAAGTAGCAAGTTACCATCTTCACCGAGCAGTATCTGAAAATGCTTATTAGATAGTCTTGATATATTTCCTAAATGATAATCACAGCCTGAATTTCTTCCAAAAAACCATGTTTTCTTTATGGGTTCATTAATGCCTAGTATTTCTTTAATTTCAGCTCGAAGATCACGAATTGGGATCTGACCGTTAGTGCAGATAATCCTGCAGACAATATTCTCATCGATCTGTTCCTGTGAGAATTTCTCTACCAAGAATTTTTGAGTGGCTTGGGTAGCCTGCTGGGTTGGTTGAGTAGCATTATCCATTGTGTTATGTACAGCTATGGATCAATCAATATATGTGGTTCTGTATGGAACAACAAATCAATGATTTTGTTCTTTAGTGCCTTAGTAATGATCTTTAAATTTTTCACTTTAAAATTGCACTGCTTACGCGTTTGGTGTTGGGAGTGGGAAAATGAAGCAATCAATCTAGGTTAAGGTATGTCAGCAGTTTATATGTGTATCTTATAGAGTAAAATCCGTATACTACCAAATCTATAATTAATGCAAGAGCCCATTATTTAAAATATCATATAGTTGCTATAGATACTTCCCAAAATAATTTAGCTTTTGCGTTTTACTAAGCGGTGCGATATGATGCGGTTTGAAGTGAAAAAAGTGTAAAGCTAATATAATTTGTCTTTATAGAAGTTAGGCTAGTTAAATCCATCCAAAAGATTTAGGACAATGACTGAAAAGAGTTTCACACCTGAAAAAAGATTGCTAAGTAATGAGGATTTGAAGATCTGGGAGAATTCTGAGACTAAAAAGGATCTGTTAGCGTTTATTACCACCCTTGCTGAATCTGTTAAGGGACTGGAGAATAAACAATATAGTACGCCCAAATCTGGTTCTATCATTTCCCTCGAGAACTTGTTACAATGTGTATCAAATATCATTGAGGCCCACCCCGTAGCAGATGGTCCTGGAGATTCTAGGTTTGGTAAGCCAGAATTTAGAGAGTTTTATGATGAAGTTGAAGAAAGAGGTAAAGCATTATTGAAAGAACATTTTAGCTCATTGAACGAATTTCAGACTAAACAATTGGTAACATATTTTATAGAATCATGGGGTGATAAGGGTAGAATTGACTATGGATCTGGTCATGAACTAAATTTTCTATGTTTTCTTTATGGACTATATAAGTACAAAATATTTGATATGAATACTGATGCAGTGAATATAGTTCTAGTGATATTTATACAGTATTTGGACATGATGAGATCTCTAGAGACCAAATATTGGTTAGAACCAGCTGGATCACATGGGGTTTGGGGACTAGATGATTATCATTTCTTACCGTTTCTATTTGGAGCTTTCCAATTATCTACGCACAAGCACCTGAAACCAAGTTCTATTCATAATGATGAAGTAGTGGAAATGTTTGCTGATAAATACTTATATTTTGGATGTATTTCATTTATTAATTCCGTAAAGACCTCTGCTACCCTTAGATGGCATTCCCCTATGTTAGATGATATTAGTGGTGTAAAGAAATGGAGTAAAGTTTCAGAGGGAATGTTAAAGATGTACAATGCTGAAGTATTAGGAAAATTACCCATTATGCAACATTTCTATTTTAGTGATTTTCTACCTCCTCCAGATAATATATCATCACCTAAAGAGAAAGGTGCTAATGATTCTGGAGATGAAGAAAGTGTGGAGTTACATTCGCATAATAGCGCTGGTCATGTGCATGGGACATGGGGTGACTGTTGTGGTATTAAGATTCCAAGTGCGATCGCAGCAACTTATATGAATAAGCAACAAACAAACCATAAACCTATCCCTTTTGATTAGATAAAATACGTATAAAAAATATACATATGCATTATAAAATAAAACGAAAAAAAGAGAAACAAGCAGAATCTCTTTTAGTTTGTATCGTTAAAACCTTTGAGATGCTAATGTGGGATTCCAAGGTAAACCGGGATTATTTGAAGGAGAAGCTGATTCATCTTGTTTCCATAATTTAATACTTTTATCAGTTTCCCCTGTAATCAGTATAGAACCTGTTTTATCGAAAGAGCTGGTTAAGATACCACGTTCACTCTTTAGTGAGCCCTTAGTTTCTCTTGACATGAATGATTGATATTTATGACCAGATTTAAAATCATAAAAGGAGAGGTTCCCATTATCAGAACCGGCAAACATTATATTATCTTGATTAATAGATAAAGTATTAATAATACCTGATTTTTGGGATTCGAAATTAGTTAGTAAAGCACCTTCCGGTAATTTCCAAGATCGAATATCATCTGTACATGCAGATGCTAGAGAGAATTCTGATGGATTCAAAGCAATAGATCTTACTGCTCTCTTATGATGAGTTAATACTTTCCGTGGTTTCGCTGCTACAAGATCCCAAAGTATGACATTTGAATCATTAGAGCAACTTATAATTTGTGGAGATACTGGTAAACATTTGACTTTGTTTATTGGCATCTTATGCCCTATTAAAGTGATTACAGCTTTTTTAGTTCTCATATCCCATAATTTCACGACACTATCTCTACCACCGGTAGCAATCAAATCCAAAGTCGGATGAATATCCACAGTATGTACCCCAGATAAATGGCCAAAATAGTCTCTAATAGCAATATTTTTCTCCAAATCCCAACATTTAACTAATTTATCCTCACTTGCAGAAAACATGTAAGGGTGTCTATTAGATACGACTATATCTCGTACAGCCATAACATGCCCCGCTAGGGTTATTTTTAATTTACCAGAAGACATATCCCAAACTTTTATCGTCTTATCATTGCTCCCTGTAGCAAACCATTCGTTATCTACAGGATCTATTGATACGCATCTTACCCAACCGAGATGACCGTTTATTACTCTTTTCAGTTTCCAAGGAGCATGCCACTCAGGCTTTTGAGAGAATAATTGTTGATGTCTTTTCAATATAGAACTAGTATTGGTATTTGTGTTTGTAGTGGATCCTTTGGGAGCTCCTACGGGTTTCCGTATCTTAGCCTGATCCCTCAAATGCTCCGGTAAGTCCTTCATGTGCTTGAACTGATTCTCCCATCTCAAATCGGAGTACAAAGTATCAATATCATTAATCAGTGGGTTCATGCTCATTGTACTTCGCAATGCAATGGGAGGAAAATCACCTTCTCGTTACAGATTTCGATTACTTCAAAGTATCTGCATCTCATCAATACCTTCAAATTTCTTTGCTTCTGAAATTTTTCAGTCTCGGGTCCACATAAAAACTCGAACAATAATAGCGTTAACAGACAAATCTTTCCCATAAGTACTCACAAAGCACCTCGTTATCACACGTACATGCTGTTCTATTCCACTAGTTACATGGCTTCACTCTATACAGACACCTGCATAGCTGGACCCAGAGGGCTCAATCTACGCACTACTATCAATGATAACCGGGTAAAATGAAGAATATGCATCACTTATAACGTAAATTTCCTGTTTGGGTAATTTTGCTGGAACCCGCCCAAAGTCAATTTCTGTTGAAATTTACTGCTAACGTAACATAGGAAAGTCACTTGAAATAAGAGAGTATACCAATGGTGAATATTGCAATATATACACTGAGTGGGTTTTATATCTATAGCATTGCTGTTTAGTTGCACCTTTTACATTTTTGCTATTTTTGTTTCTGATTTTTTTTGACATTTTTGTGTATACTCTATTGGAGTAGAGAATATATTTAGAGAAAAAGGTGGGAAAAGTAATAGTTATAATGAGCATTCCTAATGCCTTATACTCCTCGAAACAAGAATTGAATAATATAAAGGCGATTATTGGGAACTCCTATAATCATCTCTATAATCAGTTTAATTCGAATGAATTGAAAGAAGTAGGTAATTATAAAATACTGGATCAAATAGGTGAAGGTTCATTTGGGAAAGTCTATTTAGCTTTACATAAGCTGACTCATCATAAAGTTGTCTTAAAGACAGCTGATAAAAATGATCCCAATATTATAAGAGAAGTATTTTATCATAGACAATTTGATTATCCCTATATCACTAAACTATATGAAATTGTTGTTACTGAAACTAAAGTTTGGATGGCTTTGGAATATTGCCCAGGGAAAGAATTATATGATCATCTCTTATCGCTGAAGAGAATTCCCATAGATGAGTGTAAGGAATTGTTTTCTCAAATTGTAGGAGCTGTATATTACGCACATTCATTAAACTGTGTACATAGAGATTTGAAACTCGAAAATATATTGCTCGATAAGTATGGGAACGCAAAATTGACAGATTTTGGTTTCACAAGGGAATGTGTTACAAAAGTCACATTAGAGACGATATGTGGGACAACAGTATACATGGCGCCTGAATTGACTGAAAGGAAACCTTATAACGGTTTCAAGACAGATATTTGGGCATTAGGAGTAATCCTCTACACAATGATATCTGGTACAATGCCATTTGATGAAGATGATGAAGTAAAGACGAAATGGAAAATTGTTAATGAAATGCCAAAATTCGATATCAGTGTTATAGATTCTACAACTAAAGATTTACTTTCAAAGTTGTTATCCAAAGATCCATTAGAAAGGCCTACTATGCATCAGATATTACAACATGATTTCCTACAACCTTATGGATCAGTAGTTTTGGATAAAACCGATAAATTAATTTATAAACAGCATAATGCTAATGATAAATTTCATTCCAAAGTTGAAAGGAAACTTCTGAAATCTTTAAGAAGGTCTGGGTTTGATACTCAAGCTATAAAACAGTCTGTCATAAAGAGGAAATGCGATTCTCTTTCTGGAGTTTGGCTTCTTTCTCTGGAAAAGCAAAAGAAGTATGAACGATATTTTAAGAAACCAAAGAGATCAAAATCTCTACTTTCAGTAAGGAACGTAATCGATGCAGCTTTACCGACAGATCAACATATTATCACTGATAATGAGATCTTAAAGGCATCATTAGAATTAACGAAAGTTACCTCATTAAGTAAGATGATTAATAAGACTACTGATATAGGACTCTCCATGATACCATTAACCAGTAAGCATCCAGAGCATATAGAAATTCATCCAATTAGACATTCGACTTCTGAATTGAGATACAATACGCATCGAATGTCTATCTCAAACCAACGTGAAAAGAAAAATGTAGAACCTTTACTGTCTTCCTCTGTCTCATTGACCTCGAATGATAAGAATGAATCTCCAAAGAAAACTGGTAATATTCTGAAGAAATTTCAAGATTTCTTCAAACAAAAGAAATATAATGGGACTAATCATACTAATGGTAATACTGATAATGTATTGCTCAATCTGACTCATCAAAATCACTCCAAATTAAAACAACAAAGTACTTCACATCCCAATGCTAATACTAAATCCCATATTAAACCTTTGAATAATTCAGAAAATAGAAATAGTAAACTAGCATCCATTAAACCAAATCTATCACCAACCAAGACAAAAAAACTACTATCAAAAAATACTTCAGGAAATACTGATGAAAATAGTAGCTTTATAAATAAAAAATCTAATAACAATGATAATATTCAAATTAACGAACCAGGAATTAAAAAAATAAAGTCTAACTTGTCCATTGATTTATCTAGACAAACTTCACAATATGAAAATGAATCATTGAAATTTATAGAATCAAGTAAGGATTTACCGAGAATCTCCTCCATAACATCTCAGGTGAGGCCCTTGTCGAGTATATCACAAATATCTTCGCAAAACTCTAATGATACTTACACTTCAGATTATTCAACAGATGGAGCAAATTCATTTTTCCCAAGTGTTGATAACCTCTCAAAGCCAACTGTCACGGCAACACAAGCAGATTCTATAGTGAGCAGTCTCCAGTACTCTCCCACTTTGAATTCAGATAAGGTTAGTCAAGGAAATCTCTCTAATAGTAGCTCGAGAAGAGCACTAACACGAAACTTGAGTGTTCGATCGGAAGCATCTAGTACCTCTGAGATAAGTTCAAGGACTGATTCATTTTATGATATTACCACCGCTACAGCTACTTTTAAACAAGATTTAAGAGCTCAAAATAGCACTTCTTTGAAGGAATCAATCGCTCCTAGATTTGGTGCTCAATACAGAACTGGTTGGACTGCCAAGAGTAGCACTTATTCCAGGAATAGACGTGATCGTACTTCGGGTAAAAGGAGAAGATCTAGGAATAAGAAAAAACCGAGCTTTCTTAGTGGATCAGGCAGTGAATCGGAAAATGTTATAAAAGAAGAATCTTCTATCGATGGCGTTAGCGATGGGTACGGAAATGCATTAATTGAGGAAGACGAAGAAGATGAAGAGGAAGTTATTGCTCCTAGCGATAGCGACTTAACCCCACAATCAAACAATAATGTATTCAGAATTCCATCATCTCAGAGAGATAGATTCTCGGATGAAAATAATAGATTAATGAAGAGAAGAACTCTTAGTGAAGGTAGCGAATGGACTGATTTTCATGATACATCTAAATCCATCATTTCTGGTTTAGATGAAGAAAGTGGTCAAGATGATGATGACGATGCAATTGCAGCGGCTGATCACGAGGACAATTAATTATAGAAAAACTATTTATACATTATTGTGTGAGATATTCATACCTTATATAACTATAATATATATAGTATAAACTCTGCAATTTCAAAACTAGAAAGTATAATGCTAGTCTTTCTTAAACAACTCATCCTCTTTACCTTTCAGCACTTCATTCATCAAAAATTCAAAGAATTCTTCTTCGTTTACAGGAATAACTTCACTATTATCTGATTCGTCGAATCTGTCCTTATTTTCCTCTTCACTATTATTTGTGGAGCTCAAGGAATCATCGAGTTGGTCCATTAGTTGTTCAGCCTTAACTTCAGAAAATAAGGTTCCTAGTCCCTTGATTAAATCTTCAGTTTCTGGCATTTCTTCTATATTATTTGGACTTCCATATAGAGACTCTACTACAAATTCATAGCCATTTGTTAGGTGGTATATTTCATTAGAAGAAATATTTTTGGAACCTTTCTCTCTCTTCAGAATATTTTCTTCAATAAGTACTTTGATTATTTTGCTAAGCATTCTTCCAATATAAACCGATATATGTTTCTTATCTTGCTTTATTTCGGGATATGCGTCTAAATAAGTTTGTAGTCCCTCAATATGATTCTTAAAGGTCAGAGGTTTTAGTTCATACGTCTTCGTCGCGGGTTCAACCAGCGGTATATCCACATCTTTAAGTATTATACTCTTCATAAGATAGCTTATAAGTGTAGGATTTTCTTTAATTAATTCATAGCATTCTTTATCTTCAAACTCGACATGAAATCTAGCCATTTTAGAAAAGAGGTTGTTCGGAAAGTTTTCGATGAATTCCTCATTAATCTTTCTTGATATACTTTCTATCTCAATGCATTTATAAGATGCCTTAGATAAAAATTCTATAGATTCATTCACTGTTAACCCTCTTCTGGGATAAAAGTAATTTGGAATCATTTTAAATTTGCCCTCATGTAGCCAAAACCTATTGTTGGCAACTGGATATTGATATTCCTCAGGTATGTCTTCATAACATTCGATCAGAAGAAAGTTGCCATCTTCATCACACAAACGTATAAATATATTGCTGCCAATATTTGTTGAAATATGTTGAAGGATACCAGTCACTAAGGATTCCTCAACTTTCACATTATTTTCCATACAAAGCTGACCAAGAACATAAGGCATTCCCGTATCAAGCATTTCTTTGCTCAACAGTACTTTAGAATACTCACCCCACGGTACAAAGTTATTCCAGGGAAGGAATCGGCTCTCCAATTCCTCCAATATAGTATCAATTTTCTCTTCAACATTACTGGTGAATGTGTCCAAATAAAATACTCCAAACAATAGGAAGTTCTTCTTCGTGATAGGTTTTTCTTCAAAGTCAGGATAATCTACTTGACCATGTTCCCATAATTTACTGCCAATTGCTCTCTCGGTAGATTTCGTCACTATCATCCTTTCAATGGTATATAATCAATATTTATAAATTAAATGAAAATCAATAAAAATACCTATTTATTATTGAATATTTTTTTAATGTGTTTAAGGGCATCGCTTATTTAATGATATTCACTAACAAATGAGGAATAAGAAAATATAGGTATAGAATAGGCTAACAACGACGTTACTATTGATGAGCAAGGTACGAGAACTAGTATGGAAGGGAGCTCTCAATGTTCAAATTTTTATTGAGGAAGCCCTGCTTATAGAAGGTGCTTCAAAAAGAGAGGGTTGTCTGAATATTAGAATACCCAGGGAAGTATACCTTAGTTTATACATGGATATAATACTAAAGCAATTCCGCAAAGTCCTTAAAGTTAATCTTGAAGACATTATATCATCTATGTGGTTTGAATATAATGGGCAAATATTGGATTGGAATTACCCACTCGGATGTCTTTACGATAAATTCAATAGCAACAGATTAGCATCAGATATGAATTCTAGTAATCAAACTATACGCATTTGGAAATTACGTTTACGAAGTGTAGCAGAGACTTTAAGCGATCATATACCGTTATTGAACGGGAATATGCAAATAAGGCGATATTGGATGCATCAATGGAAGCAAGCATGCTTTATTTTAAACAGATCATCTAAAAAGGTTATGTCTCTCTCCAAAGATGATTCAAATGCATTTTGGGATAGTGTAGAAAACCGAAATATGAAGGTGTTTACTACTATTGCCAAGAGAATTATACCTCAGAAACCTCAGTTTATACCGATTGTACTTCATCGAAAGAGTTTAAAAAGTACAATAAGTCAACCTATGGTACCGACTGTTAATGAGGATGGTTCCAATGTCACATTAAAGGATCTGTTTGATCAAGATGCTTTGAAATACAGTGTAAAAGATTGTGAACTTCCGTGGGAGGTTATTTGCCATGGTATAGTGATATCTAAAGAAGAAGAACTGCTTCCGTTGTATGTGAACCTCTTTAGCTTAGACGGAAGTTTACATTTGATAATCATTGATGAATAGCACAAAGCTTAAATTTATGGAATTATGCTTTTTATAGTATATATACTTTTAGTATCTTTAAATGTAATTAAACTTTTGAGGTTATACAAACTTGAGATATGAGATAGTCTTTGTCGTGAGATATAGATAACATTACATTATTTGAGTCCTTGATGTAATTGTTATAAAAATATGCATATTCAGGATATTTTGAAGGAAAATCCTTTAAGACTATAACTCTTGGAATACCTGTTGGTTCATTGATTTTATAAAATAACTTCGAGTAAATAACTTGTGCAGGTGGTAATTGAGCTCGAGGTACAAATAAAAATAAAGACTTTAACAGAGCTTCCTTTGTTGCCCAAATACCAGCTGTATAAAGAGTTACCCTTTCAAGATTCGTCGTTGAATCCAATTGTAACAAAGAAAGCAGATGACTTTGTTCTTCCTTTGCCATGAATTTGTTTGTTATCTTCAGAAGTCTATGAACATTAGCAGGAGAGTTATATTTTCTAATTAAGTTAGTAAATCTTGGAAGATAAACAATATCCAGGCCAATTCCTTTGATACTCATGTTAGTTTTACTTTGTTACATATATATAGTTTATTTTGTTTACTTTATTTTTGAGCTTTTATTAAAATAATGTAGTTTCAATTTCAATTAATTTTTGCAAAACATTAAAAGTTCCTAGGATTTCTTAAATGACAAATAGAAAGAATAATAAACATTGGAATAACTCATAAAAAGGTTCTTTACGAAAATGGAGTTCTTTTTATATCCCCTATTATTATAATATACATTAGATACTTAAGTTACTTTATACAAGAACCACATCACTTAAAATCCTTATGGGTCCATTTTTCAGTAATCTTTTGTTTGTATTTTCTACCTCTCTTAACATGAACTCTAGCTTCCATCTTACCGGCACTTTGTAGCTTTCTTACATTATCATATAACAAGTTACCTTCTGGTTTTAGTTTTCTTAAAGAGTCTGAAAGTTCATTTGAAAATTTAATTTCTAAACCTTCATTAAGAATACCGTATTTGGTACCTAATTTATTTCTACTCTTCTTTCTTGGTTTTTCTACTTTATCTTCAGTTTCAGCAGTAGTAGATTTAGTAGAGATTTCTTTCTCTATTTCCTCTAAATTTTCTAGTTCTTTTATCTTTTGTTTTAGTTGCTTCAACTCTTCTTGTAACTGTACTTTTTCTTGATGCTTCTTAGCTTTATTTCTCTGGTATTTAGTTTTTTTCTTATTCTTTACAGCAGCATTGATTGATAATCTTATTTCATCATCGACATCATCATCATCATCTTCTTCCTTATCGTTAGCAATTTCATCATCATCAGAAGAAGAATCCTCTTCTTCATTATCATCTATTGTATCCATTAAATGTTTAATTCTCTCTCTATATTCCTGTAATTTAATTCTGTTATCTTCATTTACTTTCTCAATTTTGTATTCTTTGTTTATTAAAGTAGACCAATCATCTTTATTTGGATTATAAGATTTCCCAGCATGTGGAACTTCTTCAAAATCTTTCATCTTAATAGGGGCTATTGATATAGTATCAGGCTTTACAGAAGCTTTAGACCAACTAGAAGTTGATTGGGTCAATACTTCTTTTGGAATACTTTCTTTGTCCTTAACTACTAGTTCAATCCCAGATGGTAATTGAACTTTGATTTTTTCATTCTTTTCAACAGGTTTGCTTCCCCATAAATCTAGACCATCAGATTTAATTAAGCCATCCTTAGCGGATCTGTTCTTGATTTTAGTCTCACCATGAACCCTACCGGCTAATGCTAATAATTTATTTAGTTCGTGTTTGGAAACACCTTGAATCTTATTATTTTTCTTTTCCATAGTAACCTTACTGGATTTAGGATGCAATAGTGCGTTAACTTTCGAATTTGTCTTTATTGAGTTTAAAATTTCAGTTGATTTCAAATTCTTTTTAATTTGCTTTCTCTTGATCAATTTTGTCTTTAATTCGACGTCACCTTCCTCATCAACTTGGAAAAGAGAACCATTCTTCAAAGAAGATAAATCTTCATTACCATGAGTAATTTCCTGATCCCTCTTAACCTGTAACGACTTCTCCAAGTCAGTTAAATCAATATTTTTTCTCCATGACTTCTTTCCCTTACGAGAGCTCTGTTTATATTGAGAAGGCCTTTCACTAACATTAGAAGGAGCCATTATGTACAGTCACTACTCTTGTGATGATAGAACTCAAAAGACAAATGGTACAAGACTGTTCTCAGTACAAAGCTCTTTTCTATAGTTTGCTCAGTGCAAATAATATCGAACTGCTCATCTCATCGGGAATTTTTCACTTTCTGGAAAATTTTCATCGTTCAAAGTGACGATAATACGAATCTTTTAGTATTCCACTATTGAATTATTGTATTTGAACTCATTAAAGCATAGTGGGATCCATGGAGGATTTGTTAAAAGGGGATTAGTTATAAAAAGTATATAAATTTAGTTAAATATTGGGAAGACTGAAAGACATATAAACAAAAATTCTTATAAATTCAGGAAACAAAACTTAACAAAACAGAGAAAAAAACAACAATATATATATAGAGGAATGATGGAATTGAGTTATAATTTTCTTTATAAGATGATTTCTTTTTCTCCATCCCATAATTCTCTCTTGAATCTCCAATGTATCGAGGAAATATCTTCTTTCTTGTCATCTTTTTCACCTACTAAAGTACCACTTGGTACATTTTTAGTTGATAATTGTAATAAATTAGCAAGTTTTAAGAATGTATCATTATTTTCATCAGAGTTAGAACTTTTATTGTTGTAATCGATATCGTTAAACCATCTTCTTTGCCAACTGATACCTTTAGCTTCTTCTTCCTTTCTCAATTCTCTTTGAGTTTCTTCTAATTTATTCTTAGCGACGGAGATACCACCGAAATCATTATTGTTAATGGCATCAGCGACATCTTTCCAAGCTTTTCTACTCTCTAATGGATGTTGCTTTTCAATATCCTTAACGACTAAATGTTCAGCAGGAGTTCTTTCAGCTTCATAAAATATAGCTTCATTAGATTTCTTACCGTTACCTAAGTTTTGGACAATCTTAGAACTACCTGACCATTGACCGGATATTGTGAATAAAGCATTTTCTTTAATTTTAGAATCTTCAAGATTCTTATAGATTCTAGCTTTGAAAGAATTCTTCTTACCGGAGAAATAACCTTTACCAGAAAATTCAACGATACAAAGCATACCATTAGAGGCTTGTAAATATGATTTACCTTCTAATTCAACAAATGGAGAAGCAACTAATATACCTTCGATATGTAAAGGAGGAGGTGTAATTAGATAATTTTCATCATTAACTTCAAGTAAAGTATGTCCGAATTGTTTTACAGTTAACATTAAAGTCTTTGTAAAAGAAGCTTTAACTTGATTATAACCTTGTAATTTTACATTATTCTTATCGTTGAAGATTGTGTATGCAGTGACTGGTGGATGATGAGAAACTTGTTCACTTAATAATACGGTTTCACCAAATTTTTCATTATTTTTATTTTCCCATTTACCAACAAATAATTCACCTAAGAATGGATTTAATGGTTTCTTTTCAGTACCCATTGATTCATTACGTGAACAATATTGAGATTTCAAAGTAGAAATAAACCATTTAGTAACGGCTAACATTCTAGCAATCTCTGGAGACTCTATAGTGATATCACTCTCAGTGGAATCAGAAGCCTCCTCCTTAGCTCCCTTAGTAGTAGATTCATCTTCATGTAAATTCTTAGTTAAGACTTCTTTGAAATTCTCACTGTTTATAAAAGAAGGTCCTAAGAATAAATCTGGGTGTTCAGCCCAATATTGAGAAAATTCAGTTAAAGATACTGGAGATAAGATAAATGGTGGAGCAGTTAAAGAGGAAAGATCACCATTGAATGAAGCAATTGACTTTAGAAAAGAAGTCCAGGAAGAAGAACTAGCGTAACCGGACATGATTAAAGAATACGTAAGCTATTTATTGATATCAATATAATATTATTTCCAAAATTATTGTTATTGTTATTTATTTTATTTTGGTTTTTATACTGTATTTGCCCTACTTATAATTTCTTTCTTAAAACGCAACCAAATACTATAATGACCCAGCTAAGGTATAGACAGAATACAATTCCAGGAAACAAATAGAACTCTATTCAATCTTTCACACAGCAACTATCAACCTTCCAAAGAAATCAAAATTTCCACTTGGTTATTCATCAATTGAAGAAAACAAACAAAAATTTTTCCGTTTTGCCCTTCCAAATGGAAAAAATGACGAGCCGAAATTTCAAACGCAAAATTCGCTCAACGTAGAACGTGACCGGCTTCTAAATCCGTGGAATACCCTTGTATCAGTAGTCTGGGGTAGCTGCCACAACGGTTGGAGCTGTGCAATGTGTACAGGAGAGCCCTGAGGTTAGTGATATACTTTTTAATGGTGTTTTTGCTGCCATTTGTTGGGACTCTTGCCGTGTCTGTCCGACTGATTTCCTGATTGGGTAATTATCAGTGCCAGCAAATGATATTAAAATTTATGATTAAAATTGTTCTTTACAGTTTCGTACTTCTTCTCTTGAAGAAATCCATGATCTTCTTAGTGGTAGACACTCTGCGATTAGCTTCATTCAAGGTCAAATGTGATATCATTATTGAGGCTCTCTTATTAGCGACATTCTTTAATGCATGTGTCTCAGGAATTGATCTCATGGTGATATCTGGAGAGGCCTCTGCTGAAGTTATGCTTCCAGCTGTGTTTATCCCCTCTACACTCATTACTGTAGTATCCGTGGTACTTCTACTACTGTTCCGACTACGTCTTATATGGGCGTCTATGTGTGAATCCTTTTCATTTTCTTCGGAAAATACTGTATTGATGCTATTATATTGATTTATTTTAATATCTGGATGATATGATATTGGCCTTTGCCTGGATTTATTATTTGATATGCTTCTTTTTCTAAAACGAATATTTTCATTGGCGATATGTGAATGCAAAATAGATGATTTATCATTCGGTAATTCGGATAAAGTATCATCTTTTATTGAGGTACTTGTTATTTTTGGAATAATTTTTTTATGGCCCTTGTTATTATAGTATTCCTCCTCAGCCTCTACTAAAGCCTTTAGAGCTGCTGATGCTGCAGAGTTACCTCTCTTATGACCATTAGTATGCAAATTGGACGATTTTGTTATGTTTGATGCAGGTATAGATGTTGATGAAACTGGCTCAGGAATACTTATTATATATGATTGTGATTCTCTTGGAGGTGCAGGAAACGTTATTAGAGTAGAATCAATAACCAATGAATTTCTTTTCTCTCCATTCATCCCTGTAGAGGACATAGAACAGCATGATTTCGGCCTCCTACTCCCAGTAATAGAGTTCGAATATGAAGTATTGCTTTGTGTTGAATATCTCTTGGTTTGTTTCTTTGGTAAAGTTAATATATTTTTAGAAAGAGCAGCTTTGTCCCATTCTTCTACAGTTTTGGATAAGAAAAATTCATATGGCTTTAACCACTGATGCCTCATTAGATCCTGTAAAGTTATTCTTTTTTTGGAATCACATATAAGTATTCTTCGAAGTAAGTCTCTTGGTAACACAGAAATAGAATTAGGAAATTTCAATGCAGTTCTCGTTATATAAAAATATAATCGCCTAATATCAGTCCCATTGGGATTCTCTACATCATCATCCCATGGTAAATAACCTGCTAACATAGCAAACAGTATAATACCACATGACCAGACGTCAACTTTTCTACCATCATATTGTCCCTCTGATAATACTAACTCAGGTGCAGCGTAACAAGGTGATCCACAGGATGTAGTCATGAAACCATTTTCTGAATATAATTCATTGACAAACCCAAAATCTGTAATTAATAAATTTTCATTTTCATCTAATAACAAGTTCTCTAATTTTAAATCTCGGTGAACTAAACCTTTAGAATGAATATAATTAACACCGCTTATTAATTGAGCAAATAATTTACAGGCAGTAATTTCTTTCAATCTTCTCCTCTTTTGAATGTATTTATAAAATTCTCCACCTGATGCATACTGTAATACAATTCCAATATATTTAGAGTTTTGTAATACTTCATCTAGCTTCACTATATTAGGATGATTTAACTGCTTTAATGCATTTATCTCACGGTATAATTTTATCTCTTTTTTGGGGTCCTTCTTAATTGCGTCACGTTTAATAAGTTTTATAGCAACTTGATTCGGTAGTCCTTCAATCCTAGCAGATGTCTTTGTCCATCCAAGTTTCACTTTACCAAATTCACCTTCACCTAAAGTAGTACCAATAACATATGGACCAAAAGTAACAGCTTTCCTTTTTATTCTATCTCTTTTAAGAGTCTTGGTAGATTGTGATGTACTTTTCTCCATACCAATTGCCATACCTTCATAATAAGTATGGCGATTATTTGTATGGCTCATCGCTAAATAAATAGAATATCAAATACAGTTAGACCCTTAAAGATTCCAGAATCTTGCTGTTTGGGTACCTAAAAAGAAACAGTTTTTTCTTTAGATGACTTAAACTTAATCAAAAGTATAAACTCTTGTTACAAACTTTTCAATTTTCAATTTTGAATTATATAAAGGATAAAATGTCTACCCCCTCCCCTTCTAGAATAACAACCCCCCCAGATGAAAAACGATATACACAATAAACAAAGACCTGATATCGATCCAATGGGCTATAGATTCTATCTGATCTTCCCTGCCAAACTAAATTCAATATTCTTTGTTTACCTTTATATTCGAGATTTTTCCGTTTCGGGAAATTTTCATAGGCAATGTTTACATCGAGCTATAAATATATTACTTAACTAGAGAGATTCTAGCACAAGGAGATTGTAGGGTGTGTTGGGGGTTGTTGGTATTGCTGCTACTGGTTCTCGGAGTTATTTTGTTCCATATCTTCGTTTTCGTATCTGCCAAAGAATGGCTTGTACACAGTTAATAATCCATCGTCATCCACTGTACCGATAACGTTTTCAAGGGTAGGATGTATTGTCACTGTGCGCAACTTGGTGTGTCTGCCAGTAGATCTACGGCATCCACCAGTGTGATAGAAAGTCATACAATCTCCTTCGCTCAGTAGTTCTTCTTCATCTGAGTCGGTATAGTCCTTCGAAATAATGGTTTCTATATCCCAGTTATATACGTTTCCGCTCTTCCCCATGGTGATAAATTCACATGGAGATACACTCGAAAATTGTATATCAGCTATAGGATCGTTTTCAAACTGTTCTAGTTTAATTAGTTCTAATTTTCTACGGCTAGAGTCTTGTGTTTCCCCTTGTGGTTCTTGACCCATTATGCTACGTATGTCCCATAATTTAATAACACCGTTATCTTTCCCAGTAGCAAACAGTGTATCTATCACTGGAGAAGTGTTGAAACTCACTATTTTACTCTTGGTATCATTATTACTGAAATTTTCATGATTATCTTCATCTCTAAGTGTCCATAAAGGTTTTGGATTGTTCATCTTCAAATCCCAAAATTTAATGTATTCATCTTCAACTGTAACAAACAAATTATGTTTACTCATGAATTTGATGCCACGAATAGCACCTGAGTCAATTTTCAAAGAACTGAGAACCTCACCAGGGCTATTGTTATTATCGATTAACTGTATTAAATTCTCATCCTGCTTCCCATTCAATTGTAAAATCAAATTAGAATCCTCAGAGATATCAAAATCGACATAAGTTGGAGAACTTTTTGTATTTTTATAAGTATGGAAAGGTACTCTGACATTATCTTTAAACCAGCCTAAAGAACCACTGTTTGTAATGGCAATCATTCTAGTACCATTATGATCTCCGTTCATATAAGCCATCTTATTGATAGTTTCTCCATCGAAAACCCATTTACTCTCAAACAAAATTTCTTCTGTCCTAGCAGAGACGTTCTTATAATTAGGATCAGATAATCTTGTAGATACATTAGTATCATAATAGTTACAACCTAATGGCAAATAAGAATCCAATTCATATATTTGACTGCCTTGAGAGTACAACATTGAAATGATTAAGGTACCATCTAATCTATCAGGGACAAGCTTATCAGTGAAAACAACACCTTTTTGTAATTTTCTGTTCTTGTTTCCACTTTCAGACAATAATGGCTTAAAAGTAGAGATATGTTGATAAAAAGAAGGTACTGCTTTCTTCCATATCTTAAATTCTTCATTATGTCTCTGATTTAGTTGGATATCCTTCTTTGCAACAGTGCTATGTTTGTTGATATTGGTCGTACTAACGTCACTTGTCTCTATCATACCTAACAAAATGCAATACTGTAGAGTCTATTATAAAGTCTCAATCGATTCAAAAACTTGACTTTATATCTATAATTTATTCTTAACAAAGATGTTTAATTGTTCATTACAATAAATCTGAAATTTTCCTAAGGATGCAGATTTTTTTCCAATTCATGTTCACTATAAAAACAATTTTCAATAAAAGTTAATGCAACAAAATAGATATTGGGTATATACTATCATATCATATATACAGCAGTGAGACTCAATCATGAATTGTAGAGGGTCTAAATGTGTAATGCTAGTTGTTATTTTCCTTTAATAACAGTCTTTCGTAAAATTGGAGATGGATTTGTTGTTTTCTGGCTCGTATCAAAATGTTTAAACGTTCTTTGTATTTGTCCAATGATCGTAATTGCTGCTTCCTTTCTTCTATACGGATCAAAGACCAATCTGAATGCTTATTACACTTGCTCTTAACGCATATTCCATTAACAGTTGTTCCACGGTACTCATCTTCTGAATCAGTCCAATTATGGTAGTCTCTTATGAAATCATCTATCGAAACAGATCCGTTGCATACCTTGAAGTTCTCATCAGTGGTAAATCCACAAATATATTTCATTACCTTGGATTTATTCTTGTATCCACCTTTCTTTCTCTTTCTTTTTCTTTTATTATTATTATCTTCTACAACACCATTATCATCACCAACTTTGACTCCATCGTCGTTCATTGACTCATTGCTGAGTGTTAAGTTAACATTATCAAGCCATGCTATATATTTCGTCAATACCTCTAAATTATTCTTCAATTCTGGATGTGTTTCATCTTTGCATTTTGCTAAATCATTGGAAAGGTTAGTTAGAGTTTCATCCTTCTCTACTACCTCAGTATATAATTCAGGATTACTTTCTTTATCTATATCTTCTTCAATAAAACTCTCATTACCCATAGTATTAAATTGATGAACATCTTCATCAGTGTAAGATACCATTTCTTGTATTAGTTCCTGGCCTTCATTCACCCTCTCAACAAGACTTCTCATATATTGTATACCATGTTCCTTGGAGCAATACTTACTATTCTTATCCTTACAAGGCTCATAGCACTCCTTTATTCTACATTTCCTCTTCCATAAAGTCTTTGGTAAAGAGGTCGAGCTATCGATGCCTTCACTCTTGCCAGTTATTCCCACCTGACAGTAAGGACAATAGTATGCAGAGACTAGATTTCGATAATCTGTTGGAATCTTAACACAACTGAAATGAAACCAGTCATCACAACCATCACAACCCACCATCAGTTCACCTTCATCTGGTTTCTTACATATACAATATACTTCCCTATCAGTAACAGGATCGTGTTTGACAGAGCTATAAGGTGGACACCATGAGGGCAACATCATAAATATCTTTTTGAATGCTTATCTATGCATTCCCATAGGTATTCAAAATATGTATCTATAAGATTGTATAAAAATAGGTCTACTGAATATCAAAATATAAAGCTTTTATTTAGCATTTTCTATTTTGTTTTATTTTTTGCCCGTAAATTTATTTTATAATGAAAAATTCATTATTTGGTGGAACTGCCACGATCAACAGAAAGGTTATTGAGAAGCTTATCGTATGTTTCTGTAACTTTGTTCTTCACAGAATCACCGTAAATGGTAACAAGACCTACCTGATCGTCACTTACGCTTTGAATAAGGTCATCTATAGAATCTATACCCTTCGCTTTAATGATAGCATTTCGTAGTTCTTTACCCGATGGAATCTTTGTAATTAGTTTCTTAGGGACTGCAGAGGATGATGTCGGTGTGGATGGTTCTATGTCTGTTGATTGTGTTGAAGCTGTGTTGATAGAAGATGATCTATCTTTGTCATTAGTATTCTGTAATTGAGGTTCACCGACAGTTGATGGCATGACTGGATCAACAGGCCCTTCCGGATAAATAGAGTTTTGTTGTTGAACGAAAAACCCCCATTTGTGAAGCTCCCCTTCTTCTTCTTCTTGTTCTTTGTAATGAGGTAAAGTAGATGAATTCTTTCTAAATAATAATGGTTTACCGGTAAGACAGTCAATAGTTCTACCTGAATCAGTAGCCATTAGATGAGGCCTACTTATAGTTTGATCAGTCTCTACTAGTTCATTTCCTAGCTCAGGACATGCTGCTGGTACTTGTGTTACAGAATCAAAATGCCTATTGGGTGACTTATTAGAATTCTTAATTGTCGACCCAACGATATCATTATATTTTGGTAAATTTTTTAATAATTCAAATATATTAGTTAGATTTTTTTCTAATAATAAGAATCTCACTAGATTTTCTTTCTCTTCCAATGTTAACTCCACAGAATTACGTTTTTCTAACATACTATCTACTTTTTCCCTTACATTTTCATGAACTTTATGGAAATTTTCAAAGTATTTCTTTAGTAAATATCTCTTTGTAGAAGTATCTGAGCCAGGGCTTGTATTATCTTCAGTAGTTAATGTGACACCATTTTCACCTCCCAAGTTTACCAGTACGTTATTATCGTTTAATTTATTTAGTTTTGCCAATACTTTTTCAGCTGTATCAGTCACTAAAGAGCCATCAAATAATAAATCATCTTGTGAACTCAATTCATCCAATTGGAAGTTTGAATCCATGGCTTTATGCATATTTCTCATTAATCCTAGCGCGATTCTTGATTGCATTTCTTCTGATAACTCGTCATAGTTAATTTCGAGCCCCACAAGATTTGGCGAATCCTTAACCAATGCGTACAAAGTAGCCCAAAAATTGTTTCTTGCAAATTCACCTTTACTGTTATTGTCGTCCGCTGAAATTTTTTCCATCTGTTGAATGATAGAAACGTGAGTTAATGATTTACATTTTAATAGGATATTACACAGTACTGTTAATTCTTTATATGCTAGGTCATTATTATCCAAATGCAATCTTTTCAAATTACTAAATTTAGGTAAGTATTTGTACATGTATGGTAGAATATCTGGAAATATTTGGGGCAAGTTACTTAAATCTAGGAAATTTAAATTTGGTAATTTTGATAGATATTTCAATATTAATGCCAAATCATAACTCTTTGAAATGTTTGTATTGTTCAAAGTAAAATATTTGAGATTATTGTAGTTCAAAGATGATAGTCTACTAACAATGGGTTTAATGTATTGTGATAGATCATTATATGAGAAATCAACACCTTGAACATTATAGTCATGTATAGCATCAGGAGAAGAACACATCCAATTAAAAATGAGTTTAATGAAATCTATAGATAATTCTGAATTAGCTATACCTAGCCGTATTGGTACTGTTACTAATGATGATACAGATTGAGTTTTAAAAGAGTTCAAAATGTTTTGGAAACTTTCAATCTTGGTAAATTTGATACCATTTAATAAGAGTTCTTCAATCTGTCTTGCACTATTATGTTTCTTTCTTCTCTCTAAGAGAACATTGGCAAAAAGATTCCAATCCAAGGAAGTTCTTAAAGCAGCTTCAATTTGTTCTTGAGTGGCATTTTCATTTTGAGTGATAAATTTATTATGAGTTTGTGAAAGATCTAATTTTGTAATCGATTTATTATGAAGTAAGAATTTACAAATTAGTTTCCAATTATCATTATTGATAACTACATTTTTCAAACTTAATTTCTCTATATTTGTTGAATCTGCCAATGAACAAATTAGAATCTTTACCATTTCGGGATTTAAATTAACATTATCAAATATAATATTATTTATTGGTACGATTGATATGAAATCACAAAATGATAGGATATCAATTAGAGTTGGCCTTGGATTTAAAAATTTCAATATTTGTAAAGGAGCAGTTTTCCCCTTTAATTGTTTTAAAGTTGATGGAATAGGTAAAATTTCTCTCAAATGACAACATCTTGTATAAATTATATCAAGAGTCAATTCATTGGATGTTGTATCTATAGGATTTTCAGAATCTTGGAAATGATGTTCATGCATATGAATAGGTTTATCAATTTCTAAAGCAGGGAAATTGAAAGCAGTTGAATCTGTATTGGTATTTGCCTCGGCTAGTGTTAATGTAGAATTACTTGTTGTAGTGGAAGTACTATTTGAAGTGATAAGAGAAGATTTACTGTTGTTGTTGTTATTATTTTTAAAATTTGATACTTCTTCTTCGATTCTCTTAGCGGCATAATGAGCCTCCTTTTGATGAATTTGAGCTTCTTTTAAAGCCAATTTATGATTTGCTAGGGCAATTTTATATTCATTTGAATCCTTTGTATAAGAAGTATTTGAGATATTTTGATTATTTGAAGATGAGGAGGATATACCTATGGCGATAGAAGGAGTGTTACTAATCATATCATCAGGTATAAGAACGTTACCCTTTTTCGGATTTCTTGAAGGTAACTGTTGAGCCGGATCACTATTAAATTTATCTACACTAAATTTCACTCTTTTCAAAGAGATAGAATTAAGATCATTAGAAAATTGAGTATTTGAAATTTTTGGAGATGCCATTGGGGATGGGATATCAATTATTGGTTCTGATGGTTTCGTTGGGAGTTGTTCTGAGACAGTTCTATTTGTAGATGAGTTTTTAATTTTTGTATTTATCTTTGGAACTGAAGTAGTTACATTAGCAGTATCAATAGGAGAAGAAGATTTTTTACCGAATAAAGACCCAAATATTGATTTCTTATTTATTGTAGGAGATACTGATTGCGATTGTTTTTCATTAATGGAATTACTTCTCTTTATTGAATTGCTTAAAAACCCTGATTTCGTGGCCATAGCATTTGAAATAGAAGAAGATCTCTTATCCTTCTTTACGGTATCATTTCTCTTCTTTAGAGGAGAACTATTTGCAGTAGTATCATAATCTTCAATAACATTTGAATTTACTGGAGTCAAAGCCGGTAGGGACAAGTCATTTTGATTAGAAGACGAGTGTTGATCATTGGAAGTATTTGAAAGAGCAGCATTAGAAATAGAGGAGGATCTATTTCTAGTAGCAGGTTTTGAAGGTGATGGAGAGATAAATTTCGAAGTTAATGAAGTCTTGGACACTTTATTTTTTCTCTTTCCTTTATAAAGCCAGTCATAAGAGACATCGATGTCGTTTCCTGTGAGAGATATAAGAGTTGAGGCCTGCATCAAGACATGGGAATGCACCTTTGAGGATTGTATTACAAGCTGTGAAATAAAGTGGTTCTGCTACTACTTTCATTCTTGAATATCTTGTATAAGTAAATTTCAATATTTTGAATAATTTCGATGAGACAAAAATGAAAATATTTGAGGGTTGAAACCCTAGGGCTTCTAAACGTTCTTACCTCCGATGAAATAACGGAATTAAGGAAAGATTCCTTATTTCAATGAGAATTTGGTTAGATATAAAAGAGAACAAGTATTGAAGATCTTGGATAAGAGGGGAGGGAAACAGAGCCAAGGATGTTGGGAATATATGGAATATATGGAATGAGGAGCAGTGTACAGAAGGTAACGTTATTATGTAGCAGGAGGTTATATCATCCTAAGGTGATTGAACATTATACCAATCCTAGAAATGTAGGATCAATGGATAAGAGTTTGAGGAATGTTGGAACAGGATTAGTGGGAGCTCCAGCATGTGGAGATGTGATGAAATTACAGATTAAAGTGAATGATAAAACCGGTATCATTGAAGATGTTAAATTTAAGACCTTTGGATGTGGATCTGCCATTGCATCATCATCATTAATGACCGAAAAAGTTCATGGTATTTCTCTTGAAGATGCATACAAGATTAGGAATACTGATATTGCCAAGGAATTATCGTTACCTCCTGTTAAATTGCATTGTTCTATGCTTGCTGAAGATGCGATAAAGGCCGCTATTGAGGATTACAGAGGTAAGAATAGGAAATAGGAAAATTCTCTCTATATATAATGATTGTTTATATTCATACATACGTATTTTAAGTTGTTCTTTTTTTTTTTTTGTTTCAAATAGGTATAAAGTTACCAACTATACATATGGGTATATTATAACGATCTCTTCTTATCGTGAAACTAAAGCAACACTTATTATTTGATATGGTATTGTTACGGTTAATTAGAGTACAAGATGATAGGACAACTTTTTGATTCTTATCGAATGCAATGGAACCATATTTTTCCCAAAAATTAACGTTACTCGATTCATCCATCAATTCATAAATTGCAGATTTCCCATCTCTTAAATCATCTACGGTCAACCCGACTAAGATAGCGAATTCTTTATTAGCTCTATATATTTCACCTGTACGTCTCCATAAACAAGATGGCATACTCATTGAAGTGAAAACTCTATCGTAACTTAGTAACAATCTCTCGAATGATTCTTCTACTAGGATAAGATCTAAATCCTTTAATGAACTAGCAATACTACGAAAAGCAGGCCTTATATTAGACAATGGTTTAAGAATACGATCTCTTGAAGCAGTAGACATATTTTTTTGTAAATAATTTTGTAAACGAGTATAACCTAAGGCATAATCATAAGGTTTAAGTAAACCTGCGTTTAATTTAGCGTTAATTACTAATTTTAATCTTTCTTCTGGAGTAATTTCAGCAGATGGATCAGCGGCAGTTAAAAAAAATTGTTCCTTTGCAGTTGGAGGAAGAGGAAGAGGAAGAAGAGTAGAATCTGTTTCATTCTCTTGTGAATTATTTATATCCAGGTATAAGGGATCATCTAACATAGATAAAAATTCATTAAGAGAATTAAATTCTGAACCTACATTTTGAGAACTGAAAGATTGAGTAAGTAAAAGATTAGTAGTAGCGGTAGTAGTAGTACTTGTATTATTAGAAGTTATATCATGATCACTACATAGATGTGCAATATTTCTTCTAATACAAGTTGAACAAGGTCTTGATTCATCACATACTACATGAGATCTTCTACAAAAGACACATGATTTAGAAATCTTCTTCTTCATTTCATTCTATACTCTAACACTAACTTGCTCTGTTTAATTTTTTTTTTATGACATTTGTTTATAAAAAACCAGATCTCAAAGGGGTAAGATCGGAATAGTATAAAAAGCGTGGGGAGGGAATTGCAAAGTGTCACAGTGACCAAAAAAAGAATTTGCAGAGATCTGAAATCTGAGATCTGAAAGAAAAAGAAGTAAATAAAGAAATGCTCAAGATATCGAGACTGATCACGGGACCTCCAAAGTTGCCGCCGCGACTGTTATTCGGGCCGAATATAAGAATGTACAGTCGGCCGAGCCGTCTAACCTCGGCCGAGATTCGAGAGTTGCGGCAGCGACACAGCGAGGAACGTCGACGCCTCGGGTCACGGAGCTCCGCGCTGTACTTCTCGAGTGTCGCAATCGTATTTCTAGGACTGGCATACGCCGCTGTACCACTGTACCGGGCCATATGTGCGCGGACAGGTTTTGGTGGGATTCCTATCACGGACCGGCGATTGTTCACCGGTGACAAGCTGGTGCCAGTGGACATCACTGCAGATGGACGGCGCAAACGGCTGCGTGTGACCTTCACGGGTGAAGTCTCACAGACACTGCCGTGGCGCTTTTCCCCACAGCAACGGGAGGTGCACGTGCTGCCGGGAGAAACCGCGTTGGTTTTCTACAAGGCGAAGAACACCGGTGACAAGGATGTCACTGGGATGGCTACGTATAGTATTGCTCCAGGTGAAGCTGCTCAATATTTCAACAAGATTCAATGCTTCTGTTTTGAAGAGCAGAGACTTGCCGCAGGTGAAGAGATTGACATGCCCGTGTTCTTCTTTATCGACCCAGACTTCGCTACAGACCCTGCAATGCGTAATATAGACGATATTATACTGCATTACACTTTCTTCAAGGCTCATTATGCAGACGGCGATTCCAGGGCTTGACCGAAGAAAAATGAGATTCTGAGTGACTGCTCTGAACATCCGCACATTTTTGTACATGTGTTTTTTTTATTTTTTTTCTTGCACGCGCAAATTCGAATGACGCAAAATTTTTGAAAACATTTTTTTCCCGAGATGAGCTTTCTTCTGAAAAATAAAACAAAATTATGCTGTATGTAATATTTTCATACTATATATCAAAGACACATAATATTTTTTAGTCATATTTAATTCTTACACTACAGTACCACCACCGCATCGTTAAAAAAATGGCTTTCAACAAAGAACAAAAGAGCTCTGCTTACCATTCTCGTTTCCAAACTCCTTTCAGAAGAAGAAGAGAAGGTAAAACTGATTACTACCAAAGAAAGAGATTAGTTGCTCAACACAAAGCTAAGTACAACTCTCCAAAATACAGATTAGTAGTTAGATTCACTAACAAGGATATCATTTGTCAAATTGTTTCTTCTACTATCACTGGTGACATTGTCTTAGCTGCTGCTTACTCTCATGAATTACCAAAATATGGTATTACTCACGGTTTAACTAACTGGTCCGCTGCTTACGCTACCGGTTTATTAGTTGCTAGAAGAGCTCTACAAAAATTAGGTCTTGATGAAACTTACCCAGGTGTCGAAGAAGTCGAAGGTGAATACGAATTAACTGAAGCCGTCGAAGATGGTCCACGTCCATTCAAGGTATTCTTAGATATCGGTTTACAAAGAACTACTACCGGTGCTAGAGTCTTCGGTGCCTTAAAGGGTGCTTCCGATGGTGGTCTTTACGTTCCTCACTCCGAAAACAGATTCCCAGGTTGGGATTTCGAAGCTGAAGAATTAGATGCTGATATGTTAAGAAACTACATCTTTGGTGGTCACGTCTCTGAATACATGGAAGAATTAGCTGATGATGATGAAGAAAGATTCTCTGAATTATTCAAGGGTTACGTCAAGGACAGCATCGATGCTGACGCTTTAGAAGACATTTACGCTTCTGCTCATGAAGCCATTAGAGCTGATCCAACTTTCAAGCCAACTGAAAAGAAATTCACTAAGGAACAATACGCTGCTGAATCTAAGAAATACAGACAAGTTAAATTAACTAGAGATGAAAGAAAGGCTCGTGTTGCTGCTAAGATTGCTGCTTTAGCCGGTCAACAATAAGTATTTTAATATATATATATATACATATCTTTATTATACAACCTTTTTTTTAATTTAATTTGATTTTTTTTTTCCTTAGTATTATCAATTGTTTCAGATTTCCGTTCTGCTGAAAACCACAAGAAAACAGTTAAATCATATTTTATCACATATAAATAAATATTCACATTTATATTTATTCAACCACATATCAAATCACTACATTTTCATGTCAAAACACAAGAGGAAAAATAGTCATCTTTTCATGGATCAAACTACCTCCGGCTCTTCAATGAGATCTGACATGGATGCAGATATGGAATTACAAGATATTACAAATACTTTAGATATAGAAAATCAATTATTTGATTCTGCTGAGATTCCATCTTTAACATCGTGGGATTCAAAATTCTTAAATAAGAAATTTAATACCAATAAAAAAAGAATGTGTCTTATCATATTAATTTCCCTTATAATTGGCTTCATCTTATTCTCATTACCAACATTATTCTTAAATTCAAATATTTCATTACCTTCAAGAAAGAAGAAAAATTCAATTAAAAATTTCTCAATTGAAAACGTATTAAATGGTGATTTTGCTGTCTTTTCAAAACCTTTCCATTTCATAGATCCTCCAAATAGATTATCTAATCATGATATAGACCCGGGGCTATATTATACCGTAGAAACAATAGATAATAATCAAACATTTATTGCAAAACAATTATTCGATGAAAATTTTAATAAATCTTTAGGTGCAAATACTTTCTCCTTCCAAGATATCGATTATCTTGTAGAATCTATAAAAGTTAACTATAGAACTGATAAATTAATCTTTGGTACTAATATTAATCAAACTTTTAGGCATTCTTCCATGGGATACTATTGGATTAAAGACGTAGATTCAGGTATAATCACGCCGGTTTGTCCATTTGATAACTACGTAGAACCAACGAAATTATCATACGTTCATTTCTCTCCAAGCTTTAATTTCATTTACTTCGTTTATAATAATGACTTATACTTTAAAGGCCTATATAGTGATATCCCACCCGTAAGAATCACTAGAGATGGATCAACAGATAACAAGATTCTTAATGGTAAACCAGATTGGGTTTATGAAGAAGAAGTATTAGCTGATGAAAAAGCTGTATGGTGGGCTACAGACGATTCAAAATTTATCTTCGCTAAATTTGATGATTCTGATGTACAATCTTATGATTTCCCATCCTTCACTAACAGTGATCAATACTCAACAATAAATGAAATTAAATATCCAAAACCTGGTACAAAGAATCCAAAAGTTACTTTATTTTTATACAATATAAAACAAGCTGTATTATACTCCGTGAGCACAAATGTACCTGATGATGAAGAATTCATACTATATGATGCCGATTGGATTGATGAAGATATATTTATGTTTAAGACTACAGATAGATACTCAAAAATATTATCTGTAAATATCTACGATACTAAAAATAATCGATTAGAATTAGTTAGAAAACATGATATGACTCTATTCAATGGCTGGATTGAAAAGACAAAAAAAATCTTACCAATTCCAAAAAATTTAGAGACTGGAAGAGATCAATTAGGTTATATCGATATTCATAACGATCGAGATGGTTATAATCATTTATTCTATTATCCTTCTATTGATTCTAAAATTGGTACTCAATTAACTAAAGGGAATTGGGAAATTACTGGTAATGGGATTTTGGGATTCGAATATCAAACAGATACTATTTTCTTTACCGCTAATGAAATTAATCCAATGGGTCAACATCTTTATGGTGTCGATTTGAATGGTATATTAAAAATATATCAAGATTCTAATAATAAAGATGATTATTTTGATTACTCTATTAGTTCTAGTGGTAGATATGCTCTAATGAAACAATTGGGTCCTCATACACCATTCTCTGCCGCAGGTTTATTAGAAGATGTATTAAATTCAAATATTGATCCAGAATATGCCATATCACTAATTGAAGATACTCATCTTCAGGAATCCCTATCGAAATATGATTTGCCAATTACAAGTTATAAAAGTACGACTTTAAAAGATGGAACCATTATCCATTATATTGAAAAAAAACCGGCTAATCTTGATCCAAAGAAGAAATATCCCCTACTAGTTAATGTATATGGTGGACCAGGCTCTCAAACATACACTACAAAATTTTCTGTAGGTTTTGAAGATTCCGTTGTCTCTGGTCTAGACGCTATTGTCCTACAGATTGAACCAAGAGGGACTGGTGGTAAAGGTTGGAATTTTAGATCTTGGGCAACAAAGAAAATAGGGTATTGGGAACCTAGAGATATCATTGAAGTTACACAACAATTTATTGATAGTAATAAACCTTTTATAGATCAAGATTATATTGCTATATGGGGTTGGTCTTATGGTGGATTTACTTCTTTAAAGACAATAGAACTAGATAATGGAGAGACATTTAAATATGCAATCGCTGTAGCACCTGTTACAAATTGGGTGTATTATGATTCTATATATACAGAAAGATATATGGATTCTATTAAGACGAATCAGGAAGGATATGAAGATATTGCTACAATTACAAATATAGATTCTTTTAAGAATACTGAGCGATTCATGCTCATTCACGGTACTGCTGATGATAACGTTCATATTCAAAACACATACGAATTGATAGACAAATTGAATCTTGCAAATATAAGAAACTACGATATGCAAATTTTCCCTGATTCTGATCATTCAATAAGGCATCATAACGGTCAGAGAATAATATTCCAAAAATTATATTCTTGGCTAGATGATGCATTTTCTGGACACTTTTCTACAAAAACAACTAACTTAAGTAATTGATAGATAAAACATAGGACAATAAATTTACTAGTACATAATTATTCCTGATACTTTGGTTGACGTTCTGACGCTCCCCCCCTTCATTTTTTATTCTTTGTTGATATAATACTTATTTATTCATTTTTTTGTGTCAGCATTATATTGCGACAGAATAAATTAAATGTCAGTAATTTTAACTTACCTATATAAACCCAAGAATAAAAAAATAGTTTCTGTAGTTATTTCTTACCACAATATATCTTTCTCTTTCTCTCTAATTTACTTTTACTTTTACAAATAGAATTAGATATTAATAAGATTAAGTGTTTCTAAGTTAAACTTAATACATCCTGGTCTATTTAACAAAAAATCTTGTTATTTTAAAGCAAAAAAAAACAAAAACACAGAAAATAATAAAATAATGTGGAAACAATTTACATTCATCGTTGGTTTTTCATTAATTACTATCAGAGCTGAAAAATATAAAGTTTATTTAAGTACTGAAGATATTGGAGGTGATTCAACTGAAACTTATGAAAGAAAACCATTAGTTGTTCATTTAGATCGTAATTCGATGTCACCAGAATTAATCTCTAAAATCGAACATACTTCTAACATTGTGTTTGCTGACTTTCCTCAAGTACCAGAGTTTGTCAATACAAAGGATTACGAAAGTATCTTAAGCAAAGTTTATGATGATGAATACATTGAAAATGGTAAGGAAAAATACCAAGAGGATGAAGATGATGACACAAAAGAGGAAGATGATGATGAGGAAAAATATAATAATTATAAGAAGAATAAAAAAAAACACGACGACGACGACGATGATGACAATAAGGATGAACATGATTATAATGATTTCGATGATTATGAAAATGATTATTTTGATATCTCCAAGAGTAATATGGAAGAATCAATGGCTGCTAAGGGTGACCATGAAAAAGATGAATCCGAAGATAATAACAAAAATGACGATCATAACGAACATGAAAGTGACTATAAGACCACAAAGACTTTAACTTCTACTGATTGTACTACTAGTATCCATACAGAACCAACTACTGTTACTTCATTTACCAAGACTTCATCCCACGAAGAAAAAGAAGAAAGTTGTACCGAAACTACTACTACTAAACATTTCTCCAAGACTACCACTTTAACTGAAACATGTGTTGAATCATCTTCCAAACCAACGCACGAAGTAATTGTGAAGGCTAACGATACTGCTACCGGTACTAATATTACTATTATCGGAGGTGGTGAAGAAAACGCTGCCACATACACAACTCCAACCTCAATGTTTTTGGCCCTTGCTCTAACAATATTAATCTTTATTCAGGCGTACTAAGTTACAAGTATAAATATTTATCCTTTATATTTAGATAACAATAGAACTCGTATCTTTGCTTTAATATTTATCTTAATTACTGTCACACAAAATTTCCTCTTTTGGAATAATTTTAATATTGTCGTATTAAACGATGAAAGTTTGGAAATAATAAAAATGGATAAAATGAAATAATCAAATACTAGATGGGAAGAACATATAGTATGAGAAATGTGCAATTGCCACGGATTAGTCCTATAGACTCAAACTAGCTTTGACAATGGTAGCAGTATGTGTGAAATTAGAATTGAAAGAATACCTTTTTGGAAATTCATTTTACTAACAATGTAAATATACAAAAAATAAAGACCGTCAAAAGAACAATACGAGTGAAAACAAGACAGCATATATTACCTGATGTACCACCTGTTGAAAACTTTCCAGTACGCCAGTGGTCTATTGAAATTGTTCTATTAGATGCAGAAAATAAAGAGGTTCCAGCGACTATTTTCGAGAAAGTGATATATCATTTACATCCGACATTTGTCAATCCTAATAGAACTGTGAATGAAGCACCATTTAAGATTGAAGAACAAGGTTGGGGTGGATTCCCATTGGATATAAGTGTATTTTTCCTTGAGAAAGCCGGTGAAAGAAAGATACCACATGATTTAAATTTTTTAAAGGAAGAATATGAAGTAGATCATGTTGTTCAAGTACCATTAAATAAACCTACACTAGTGACAGAATTACAAAAGAGTGGAAGTGTTGAAGATACAAGTAGTGGGAAACGTAAAGGATCATTAGTTGGAGGGACAGAACCAAAGACTAAAAAGGCCAAGAGCGGTACCGCATCAACAATTAAAGGAAATGTGGATTTAGAGAAATTGGCATTAGGTTTAACTAAATTAAAAGAAGATGATTTGATTGGGGTTGTTCAAATGATAACTGATAATAACACCCCTGAAATGGTCGTTACCAATAATGTTGATGATGGAGAATTTATAATTGATTTATATAGTTTACCTGATGGGTTATTGAAAAGTTTATGGGATTATATAAAGAAGAATACTGAATAAATGTAATATATCGATGCAATATTTTAATGTATTTCTTTCTTTCTTTTTTTGATTAATATTTATGGATATATTTATTTAGTAAAATTGTTAACTATATATAGCCTTACTTATTTATTTTTTTAATAGGTTTACTTAAAATATGATGATATGTTAAACAAAACTATGATAATGGGGGGGGGCATTAGAGAATTTCTTATTAATATTACATTGCAGCTTCTAGATTTGGATCGAAATTAGCAGATTCCGATCTTGTAGCATCAAATAGGTCATTTGTATGCGTATTACTATCGCTATTATTTGGATTGATGTTATTATCAGTATCTGATGTAGTGGATGCAGTAGGTATAATTGATGATGATGCAGTCTGTTGTTGTTTTGGGGATGGTATTGGATTTGATGAAGAATGGTCAATGGAAGAAGGTAATCCTGATGAAATTTGAGCTCTCTTTTTAGATCTAGTAATTTTATCTAAATTACCAGTTACTTTCTGTAGATATGAAGGTAATTCCTTTTGAGTCTTTAAATATTGTAATTTCCAATTTCTTGCTTTATCCTTTAATTGAACTTGAGATCTATTTTTCAAATCTTCAGAGAGTTTACCACCGGGACCATATAGATCTAATATTTTGGACCATGATGGTCCCACAACTTTTAAACCTTTAATTAAAGCTTGTTCTTCTTCTTTTGACCAACTTCTCTTTGGTTTTAATTTCTTTATACCTGTTGGGTTAGATGATTGTGTATTAGAATTTGAAGTAGCGGCTATTGCAGCGTTAACAATTGATTGTTTTGCAGTAATATCGCTATTAGAATGTGATAATGAAACTAGATCAGAATCAGAGATAACATCGTTATCGTTGTTGTTATCTGTATCATTATTATTGTCATTATTATTATTATTATTATTATTATTGTCTGTATCATTATCTGTATCATTATTTTTTGTAGTTGGATTGAATGATATTGGAATATTATCACTAGTTAACATTGAACCATTATTGAAAATAGTTTGACGATTAGACATAGAATCCTTTAAAGGTAAAGCACCTGAAGCGAACATAACTTGATTATCGAATTCTTTGTCATCAAATGAATATAAAGGAGATTTCCCACGACCTTTTCTTCCCCAAATGATTAATCCCATATTTTTATTACAATAATCTAATAATTCTCTTATAAAATGATTCCAGTCATAATTTTGTACTATATCATTAAAATTATTAAATTGAGTCAAGTTTTCTTTACGACGATTACATCTCTCTACAAAATCTCTCTCTGATGGAGTTAATAATTCATTTATATTTGAAGTTGAATTTGAGCTTAATGAAAAATTTGTATTTCTTCTCTTTATCAACTTTATTGATAAATCATCAGGGAAGATATTATTTAATAAAGAAGATTTCATCTGTACATCAATATCTGAATTGTCTTCATAATTTTTCAAACCTGCAATGAAAGCTTGTGTCTTTAAATCTAAGAATAAGATAGCTTGAGATTTTAAGAATTTTCCATTTTGATCAGTATTTGATAAATTTGAATTTGAATTTGAATTTAAATCATGAGGAGTAGTATTGAACGAGGTATTTGGACAAAATATATCTAAGAAAGCCGATTGTAATAATTCAAACCCATAATTAAGACAACCCAGAGAAGTCAAAAGATAAGTTAAAAGGTTTGATTTTCTAATAGCAGTAATGATGTAAGCTTCATGACCTCTTAATAATAATGGTGGTGGAGAATTATGTAACCAAATTCCTGGAGCTACATCTTGAACGGATAGTAAAGGAGACCTTGAATTATAAAGGACCCTGACTTGTTTGAAAATAGTCAATAAAGTTCTAAAAATTTCTAATTCATCATCTACGTTAGGTACGGGAATATCTAACTGACGTGAAGTGGCAGGGGTAGTTCTATCAGATAGAGAGTTTAAATTTAGAAGTTGTTCTTGATTATTGTTGTAAAGGGATAAAATGTGAGGAGAATTAGCGTTAAAGATAAGAAATCTAAGTAATTGAGTGGAGATATTGTCTAGAAGACATAGGGAAGAGATAGTTAATCTAGTTCTCAAGGGTAAACTTTGAATGATGTTGTTAAAACGATTTAAATTTTCAGAATTGAATTCATTAGAAACAGCCATAATTTATATACCAGAAGAGAAGAAAGCAAAAAGACCAATACAACACAACACAACACAGCACAGCACTAGAATAAAATAGAATAGGATAGAATAGATATGGAACACACTACTGTTTGCTTTCTTGTGTGGTAAATATTTAAATACTTTGTAAATTTGAAGTGAAAATTTTTTGGTTAACTTTATAATAATAAATAATAATAATGAAAGTTAGTAAATAGTTGTGATATGTATTCGTACACAGTTACAAATGTAAATAGATGGCTAATCTAGTGAAAGGGACTACTGTTATGACTTATGGCCAGTAGCATTGCATTCACTGCATCAGGATTGTCTGTCAAATGATCCCGTTCAACAACAGTAACTCATTGACACTTGCCATATATATAAGAAAAACAAAAACAAAAAAGTAAATGTAGACCCTGCAGCTTCCCCAGTCCCTGCATCCCAACAGACCAGTCCTAATCCCTCTTCTCAAGCGGATTGTACCTTAGAAACTTCTCGATCAAGTCCACATGAGTCAAGATCATTCTTCTACAACAGTATCTCTTGAGCCCCAACCTCGACAACGCAGTACCTTCATCGAGCTCATCCTCCTGCAGCATGTTCAAATACGACTCCCACTTGTCCCCCACGACCTTCCCACACGAGAAACATCTAACCGGCACGATCATCCTTGCTCTCTTCTTCTTCTCTTCTTCTCTTCTTCTTCTTCTTCTTTAAGTGAAGCAAAAAAATCTGCAAAATTTTTCAGTCAAAATTCATTTTTCAGTGTGAAAAATTTTTTATCAGCTGGGACGACCGCATAATGCAAATTTTTGGGCATCGCAAAAGTTTTTAAAAGAAGAATTGGAAAGATATTGAGTAGTTGTTTGGAATAGTTTGGAGTGTTGGAGGTCTGTGTGGCAGTCAAGGATGGTTTCGCAGCAGTATATGAAGGCGCTTGTTTCTGGGGGCAGGCCTGTTCTTTTGAACGGTGTCAATATCGCCCAGGTCGCTCCCAATAGTGCTTATATTGTACCGTTTAATAATCAGATTAAAGTTTATTCGTTGGACTCGAGGTCCTGTATTAAGACTATCAAGTATTTGAATCACCAGTTGTTGCAGGATATATTTGCTGATGGCTCAGGGGTTCAAATCGTTTCTATTTTGCTAGGTGATATAACTTTGGATGCTTCTTTGCAACAGCAGGATACTTTTATTACCTGTATTACTAATACCGGTACTCTTATTGTTTTGAATTATAAGGGGAAGTTGTTACCTCCTAAGATTTATACTCTTTCTACTGTGGATTCAAATGAAACTGTTATCAATACTTTCCAAAATGGGTCTAATTATACTATTTTAACTTCATTGAATCAATCAAATTCTCTCTTTACTTATAAACTTTATTCCGTTAATTTCTCTATGGAGAATTCTTCTCCTAAGGTCTTTCTATCCTTATTGAATGAATTCAATAATGTTATACTCTCAAATTCCTCTTCTAATAAGAATTTCTTATCTTTGCTTTATAAAAATAATGATTCTAATATGAAACAAATTATTATTTATTCCCTATTGAATAATTCAATCATTTCAGATTTCTCTGTCCCATTCTCATCTGTATCAAAATCTTTAGATAAATCTGCTAAATTCATTACCGCTATCGCTATAGATAACATCGCTTCTCAATTAGCTATTGGTTTCATGACCGGTGTCATTCATATCATTGACTTATCAGATATTTCTTCTTCTTCAAGGATTCTCAAATGGCATACCGATTCGGTATTATCTCTAGCGTTTAATTCAGATGGCTCTTACTTATTATCTGGTGGTTGGGAAAAAGTTTTAAGCTTTTGGCAATTATCTACCAATATGCAACAATTCTTACCTCGTTTAAATGGTATCATCCTAGATATTCAATCTATTGGTTCCATCGATAATTACTATGCTTTATCTTTACAATTGTTCGAAAATAATACTAATCCGGATTATCAATTGCTAATCTTAAATCCAGCAGATTTAACTTCAAAATTATCCATCAATGGTCCATTACCAATATTTAATTCAATTACAAAAGATTTTAATCAACCAATCTCCCTTTCATCCCCATTATCTTCAATTACTCATAAACAAAGAAAACAAAAGAGAAAATTATTAAAATTGAAAAAATTCGATTTCACAACGTCAATTGAAATTAATCCAATCAATAAAAATCTTTTAATCCCACATAAATCAATGGTTCAAACTTTTGACTTCTATAAAAATGATCAAATCAATTTGCAATATCTAACTTCAAATCTAAATAATAATATGGGGAAAGTTCGTCAAGAATTAACTAAAATTATCGATCCTGAAATTATTCAGATTAAATTATCAAATAATGGTAACACTCTTATATCATATGAAATTGAATATCCTTCTACGGATCTGTTGTCTTCAAAAGATTTATCACATATCCTTAAATTTTGGACTTTAGAGAAAAAATCTAATCAATGGCAATTAATCACTAAGATAATCAATCCTCATGGTATAAATTCCCCAATTATCAATATCTTACCGTTTAATAACAATAATGATGATCAATCTTGTATAACTACTGATAATAACGGTGGTATTAAAATTTGGTCATTTGATAATAAAGAAAAAAATTGGTGTTTAAAGAAACTTTCATTACCAAATTTTAATCATTTTAGTAATTCTGTCTCTATTGATATCTCGAAAGATAACTCTTTAATATTTCATGGATTCGATGATAAATTACAAATATTAGAATTCGAATCATTTAAAGTATTGAATGATTTTAATTTAGACTCAGAAATTCAATTAATTAAATTAATTGGTGAATCTAACTTATTAATTGTTACAAGAACCACCCTAAGTGTATTAGATTTATTACTAGGTAAAATCATTAATTCGTTCGATCTTTACCCATACATCAATGGTGTATATAAAAATGGGAACTTTTCGAGACTTGTCGCTATCGATGAAAAGAATGAAAAGATTAGTATAGTAATCAATAAGCAAATCAAGAATACAACAAATTTCAAATCACATATTATGATATTCAATTTCAATTTATCCAAATTATTAGATACTTTCACTCATAACGAATACATCTCATGGATTGGTTGGAATCATGATACAGACTTCATATTCTTGGATATACAATCAAGACTTGGTGTTGTTGGTACAACCGTCAACATCGAAATGCTCGATGAAACAAATAAAGAAAATATAATGGATGGACTAATGTATACAACCACCACCACCACCACAACCACATCCACCTCTACAACCACAGAACAAGAACACTCTAGCCATTACCTAGAAGAGCTCAGACAACTAACCATCAAGAAGACCAACCTCTCCACATCACAAGACGTAATGGAAGATGAAATCAACATGGAAATCATAGACGGGAATAACTCATCATCATCACACAAGAAAATGCTCAACATGAACAGCTTCACAAACATGTTCGAGAACATCAACGCCATATCCATGGAGCAACTCTTCGACACCGTCATGAATGTAATATAGCCTATATACCATCTTATATATTTTCTTTTAACTGCAGAATATCGTTATTATTCAATTGCACCCATTATAACTGAGTCTTTCCAGCTTATTATGCCGTTAAATGTGAGGTAAAAAATAAAGGCGGTGTCAAAAAAAGTTTGCTTTCATCTTCAAGATAATAATAATAATAATGATAAACTATGTTAGACATAATATTTATCATAGGAGTAGAGGTTCTGATCAGTTTATCATCTCGGTTACATCTATAATTGTTGATATTTCAAGTACATTTACTGTTTGTTTTAAAAATCCGTCAACTAAACTGCATAAAAAAAAGAAAATATGAATAATTCACAGACATCTGTCATTACTTCTCTGTTGGACACTGATATGTATAAATTGACTATGCATGCTGCGGTCTTTACAAACTTTCCAGATGCTAGTGTTGTCTATAAATATACCAATAGATCGAGCCAGTTATCGTTCAATGAAAGGGCAATTGAATGGTTGAAGTTTCAATTAATGTCTTTAGAAGATTTACGTTTCTCTCAGGATGAAATTAATTATTTAAAATCTGAAATTAGTTTTTTACCTAAATCTTATATGGATTACATCAGTAGTGATAAATTTAGATTAAATCCAAAGGATCAACTTATCTTTTCTACTGAAGAAATTGATCCTGTAGGTTCTGAAAAGAGATACAATATAAATCTTTTGATTAAAGGTTTATGGAGGGATACTATGTTATATGAAATTCCAATCTTAGCCTTATTATCTGAAGCTTATTTCAAATTTGTCGACACCGACTGGGAATATACTGGGCAACGTGAAAAGGCTAAGGCTAAAGCATTACGATTATTTGAAAATGGTATTAAATTTAGTGAATTTGGTTCAAGACGTCGTAGATCTTTCAGAACTCAAGAATTAGTAATGGAAGGTATAATGGACGCTGTATTGGAAAATCCATCCGTAAATAAGAATTTATTCCTTGGCTCTTCCAATGTTCTTTTCGCCAAGAAATTTAATGTTAAACCTATAGGTACTGTAGCACATGAATGGATTATGGGTATTGCATCAATTTCAAAAGATTATATAAATGCCAATAAGAATTCTTTGGATTACTGGATTAAAACTTTCGGTCCTGAAAATGCTGGTTTAGCATTAACAGATACTTTTGGTACAGATGCATTCTTAAAGACTTTTCAACCACCTTATTCCGATATGTATATTGGTGTAAGACAAGATTCTGGTGACCCAATCAAATATACTGAAAAAGTAGCTCATCATTATCATGATATATTAAAAATGCCTAAATTCTCAAAAATAATCTGTTATTCAGATTCACTTAATGTAGATAAAGCAATTCAATATGCACAGGTCGCCAAGGAACATTCAATGCTTGCTACTTTTGGTATTGGTACTAACCTAACGAATGATTTCCAATTGAAATCAGACCCAAGTGTCAAGAGTGAACCTTTAAATATCGTCATTAAACTGTTAGAAGTTAATGGTAATCATGCTATTAAGATATCTGACAATCTAGGTAAAAATATGGGTGATCCAACTACTGTAAGGGAAGTCAAAGAAGAATTAGGTTACGTTGAACATTCATGGACCGGTGATAATGAAGCTCACCGTTGGAGTGCCTAAATTTCATGTATTTTTCTATACAGATAATCCATTATCCGTATCAAGAAAGCATTGTAACTTTTTTATCAATTATTTTCTAGGATATCCAATTGAAAAAATCCTATAAGGGCAGTAAGACAATTGGAAACAATGAAAGTCTTAATGTCACTTATCATGTCATATATAATTTTATATACAATTATCATCTCGCAAGAGATTAGATTAAACCGTTTAATAAATTTATTTTTTTCATATACCTTAACTAAATTCATGGTATAATATGAATATTGTAGTGTTGTAAGATACGTTTTCAATTAATATCGAGAAATATTGCATTGCCTACATGTATAATTTCATACAGTGGCATCGCATATAAAAATTTTTAAGTTGAAGGAAGTTCCGCGATGCTTAAATTTGAAGAAGAAGGATTACAAAGAACATATAAATAGACAGGGAATACTGAATAATTTCCTAACTGATCCAACAAGCTCTTCTTAGTAGACTCTATAAACTAGCTGACAATAATATTATATAGCAGCTGTTCTTTTTTTTTTGCTAGATAGTTCAATCTCTTTCCCAATTAACTTATATCGCACCTCAAACTAAAGGATACATTTATTTAGATCGGAATGTCTGCAAGTCTGACTGAATTGAATATAGTACAGACCTTAGAACAGGCTAGTGATCCTCAGCATGCTGGATCAGAAGTTCAAAGGCTAGCTGAAAAACAGCTCAAATTGTGGGAAACTCAGCAGGGATATCACTACTTATTACAATCTATATATTTGGATTTATCCAACTCATTACAAATTAGATGGTTAGCAGTGATTCAATTCAAAAATGGAGTAGATAAATATTGGAGATCAACAAGAGTCAATGCTATAAATGCTAACGAAAAGCGTTCTATAAGAACTAGATTATTCGATTTGATCGATGAACAAAATAATCAGCTTTGCATTCAAAATGCGCAGGCTACTTCAAAGATTTCAAGATTAGACTTTCCAGCTGAATGGCCTGATTTATTTGAACGAATTGAGGGACTACTGACTAATGAACATAATAGAAGGGATAACATTAGGATATTTAATATCTTGACACATGCAATCAAATCATCAAGATCTTAGGAACTGCAAGAATAGGTAGATGTAAACCAGCTATGCAAAGTAAAGTCCCTTTAATCTTACCATCTATTGTTAGGATTTATTTAGAGACATTTGATGAATGGGTATCTTCAGGCAACTCCAATTTTAGTGACCCTGATATCTTGGCCAAATTACAAGTTTCATACTTAGCTCTAAAAGTATTAAGAAGAATTATATCACAAGGTTATGAAAGGCCTCACAGAGATGAATCTGTATGCGAATTTTTAAAATTAACTATTACACACTTTGATCATTTAATTACAAATCAAGAGAATTTTGGTAAGTTTGATATCTATGAGAAGTTCATTAAATGTTATGGGAAATTGTATTACAATTTAGTTACTGAATCTCCGTCAAACTTCATTTTATTACCTTGCTCGATAACTATATTAATCACCTATACAAAATTATTATTTGAAAAAGCTTCTGTGGTATATAATGAAAACTCTGAAGTAACAGGTGATTTTTGGGAAAATACTGTAATTAGAGGGCTTTTGCTGTTGAAAAGAGTTATCAATTTCATAAATAAAAAAGGGGTTATCACAATGAAAGCTAGGAGTGACAAACAAAGCATTGAAACTGCGATAAGTAAGATAAACAACGAATTCCTGAATGAGACTTTAGTTAAAAAATTGGTAGATATATTGATGGATTCTTATTTGAAACTAAGACCTGCAGAACTAGAAAATTGGTTTGTAGATCCTGAAGAATGGATCAATGAGCAAATGATAATCAGTTATGAATACCAGGTGAGGCCCTGCGCAGAAAATTTCTTCCAAGACCTCATTAGTTCGTTTTCTGACTTATTAGTTCCTTACCTACTGAATAAGATTGAAAATGAAGCTGCAACTTTATCAAATTCATTGGATGACTTTTTGAAGAAGGATGCTATTTATTGTAGTTTCCAATTGAGTGCATTTGTTGTGAGTGACGTTGTAGATTTCGATAGGTTATTAACACAGGTATTCTTACCAGAAGCCACTAATAATAATTCTTCAACAGATGAACTCAAGATAATCAGAAGACGAGTAGCTCTGATCATTAACGAATGGAGCACCGTTAAGTGCTCTGAAGAAAGTAAAAGTATCTGCTTCAAATTTTTCGCAGATTTGCTTCAAACTGAAAAAGATAAAGTAGTTTTGCTTACGGTAGTCCAATCTTTAAGAACTATGGTAGATGATTGGAATTTCAATAAGGATACTTTTGAGCCATATTTAAATCTCATTGTAACTGTTCTCTTGAGAAACATTTTACCTTCAGTATCATTAACAGAAACAAGGCTTTATGTCTTAAATACTTTGAGTGACATTATTATTCAAACAAAACCTTTGATAAATAAGGATATTCTAGTAGAAATATTACAAATAATTCCAGGTTTGTGGGAAATCTCTACTAATAATCTATCGGAATCAATTTTATCCAATGCATTACTAAGATTATTAAGAAATTTGGTATCTTCCTTAGGTAAATATTCCTATCTAACCTGGGAAATTGCTATTCCTATTGTAAGGTTGGCTTGCAATCCTTCTTCACAACATTACCAAATTCTTAACGAAGATGGGTTTGAACTTTGGAGCTGCTTATTACAAAATTATTCAGAAACCGAAGTTACTTTCGATTTCAAATTCACCGAACTATTACCTTTCTTACAATATGCAGTTGAGACTCGAACTGAGATTTTACCTACTTTACTTGAAATTGTCAAGAGCTATGCCTTGATCCTAACACAGTCAGATTTTTTCTCTTCAGAATGGTTAATGAAAATATTCTCTGAAATGGCAGCATTCTTATTGAAATTAAGAGAGGATTCCTTTGAATTAATTCTGGAAATATGGGATATATTAATTTTGTCTAATGAAAATGACTATGAAAATATGTTAATTACTAACTTTTATCAAACTGGAATCTTGACCTCTCTATTTAACTGTATTTTTCAAGAAGAGTCTCTATCCAGTTTCCAATGTGGACAACTCTTTCAAGTAGTTGCAAGAATTAGTTATGTCAATCCAACTGCATTAATTGAATCTTTATCCAACTATCATCAAACTTTACCAACTGCTAATGAAAATCTTCAGTTACCAGAAGTTGAAAGGAAGATTGTCTATAGAGATATGGACTTCGAAACGCTGATTGAAAAATTAATATCTAAATGGATTATTAACTTGAAAGATATATATGATCCTAAATTTAAAAAGCTACATCTGTTAGGGTTATCAAGTTTATTGAGAACTAAGTTTGTAACCGTACTGAACAATTTCGAGAATATTGTCATATTGTGGGTTGAAATGATGGAAGAAATCAATGAGACCAATGATGGAGACTGTGAAAAATATCACCTGAATGATATAGTAACTGAACAGTCTTTAGAGTATTTTCCGCTAACCAGTGAACAAATTAGGCAACATGAATTGATAAGAAATAATGATCCTGTCCATAACATCAGCTTTAAGGAATTTGTAGCACAGATAATGAAGTTTCTGGAGGAACTATTGGGTACAGAACAGTACAAAGAGTTTATTAACAGCTTAAATCCAGCACTATTGGAAAATTTGCGCCTCTTTCTATCCATTCAACCACAACAAAATAACCAACAATAAATTAATAAATGCATCCCTTTTCTATAGTATATTTGAAGAGAGTTAATAAGAAATATTGAGATATATATACTACTCTAAACCAGTAAAAAAGCTTATATATAGATTAATCATATATATTTAGAGGAAAGAGCACAGATCTCCTTTACGTAAGTTTTTAGTGTATCCTATAAAATGTTCATAGAGGTATAGTGCCATCCTTTAGTAATGAGAAATACTCTAGGGCAGCTTCATAACATGCGATGTATTGCGTTAAATTCTGAACCATAGATAAACGCTGCTTTCTTAATTCATTAATGATAATAAATATTAAATTAGTTTCCATATTGAAAGCATCTATCCTGTTCGATTCATTGCTATCTTTCAAGATATGGACTAAGAAATCTAAAGTAATGAAGACCCCCGTCCTGCCACATCCAGCAGAGCAATGTACTAATAACGGAATTTTTTTGTTTATCCCATGGGTTTTATAATTCGAGCAATTTTCTTGTAATTCCTTCAAACAATTGAATTTATTCCTCTCTTCTTCGTTATTGGTTTCATTAATTGCTTTTATAATAACACCTAATGGATCATTTACTAAATCATCCTTGATCTTAAATAAAGTCAAAAGATCTCTAACTGATATTGAACAGAAATCTAGCCACTTGGTATATTGAAGGTGATAAACGAGGGAAAATACATCGCTTCCTTTCTTGTTAATCTTGAACACTCTTAAAATGCCTCCGTTCAAATTAAATATATTTTCAAAAGTGTACAGTAAATTGATTTGATATTTTGTACTAGTAGAATTATCCCAGTATATGTCCCATTTTCTTAAAAACAATTCATCCTCAGAATTTAAGGAAACGATAACTTTAATATCATTTGTTGTAACAACTTTCCAAAAATCATCCACTGTGGTCGGTAGAGGTGCTTGTGTTGCCATATATTTGTAATCAGGATTTATTTGAGGAATCATTAAGTAATTTGCATTAAAGTAATCGCTAAAATGAGAATTGTTTTCAACATTATTTTGTATTGTATTAGATATAAGAGGCTTTCGTAGTGTTGTATCTTCAAATGTTTTTATTAGTTTACTATTCATTTTTGGAGTGTTTAAATCATTTCTCTTATTATTTTCATTTTTTATTTTCAAAAGAATATTATTATTACTATTTGTTTTGAACATTGGGTATTCATTATTTGTTGGCATCTCATTAACTGGAGAATGAGGTAACTTGACTCTAGAATGTTCATATGGTAAAATATTTGAGTATCTATTCTTGTTATACCATTGAACAGCTTCTGAGACTTCATAATCATCTAATGGGGTTACCAGAATATCGCTACTTCCACTACCACTACTATCTGAATAAGGAGAGGTGTACTCTGTATTGGTTATTATTTTAGGTGCAGTGTTTAATTTTTTTTTGTCAAAATTATCTATTACTAATGGTGGTAAAGATGAATGTCCTCTATTTGCGTTTACGAAATACCCATTTTCTTGAATTGTTTTATTTACCCTTTGCTGTCCTTCTTGGTGTTGTAGTTGTTTCTTTCTTTTCTTAAATTGCCTTTGTAAATGTGAAAGAGAATAAATCTTATGATATGAAGTGGAAGATTGAATTTCAGAATTTAGTGTTTGTGGTATAGGTTCTGGACTTTCAAGTGCTTCTAAATTGTTGTTATTCTTTATTAGACATTTTGATAATCTTGAAATTTCTAATTGTTCCAATTGATTATATTCTTTTAATAATCTGATAAGAATATCTTCCTCTTTACCTTTGATACTGAATGGTCTTAACCATAAGGGTAATATTGGATCATTAGAGATTATATTCTCAGGAATACTGAAGGTGAAATAATTTTTTATTGAATTTGGAGAATATTGAATTGTATCTTTTTTAATTGATTGTAAGAATATTTTATTTGTTGATTCTTTTGGAATATTTATAGTGAGGTTAAATTTTTGACCTTGAATCTTATGTTTTGGAATATGCAGTTTATCATTATTTGTTTTATGTTTTAAAATTTCTTTAGGATTTGAATCAGTATTAGCTGTTGATAATAATATCAGTTGAAATTTTTCGTGCTTCTCCTTATAGTTATTTAGTATGAATCTTTTAAATTTGCAGATTAGGGAGTATGTTAGTTTTGAGCATTGTGAGAAAGTACTTGATTCATCAAAGAATATGAAAGTATTTGAATCTTTAATATTTTTTAATAGTAACTCTTTTTTCTCAGTTGATAACGTCGCATTTAATAAAGTTGTAAAATCTACTTTTGAATTAGAATCTCTTAATAGTAATGTCTTTGGAAGCAGTAATTTCGTCTTGTAAATACTTCTGTTTGGAGAGTTCCTCTTATAGCTATCAAACAATACGGAAGAGAGGGAAGATGCAGGCGAAGAGATAGTGAGAGAAGTAGGTAATATTGATTTATTTGTAGTTAAATCTATGAATAATATCCCTTTACCTGTAGTGTGATCATTTTTATTAACCGCTATGAGATGGTGGTTGATAAGATTCTCCAGACTAGAACAGTATGTCAAGTTGGATATATGAAACTCTTCAGAATTAAGGTCCAGAGAATCATTCTTTAACTTTCCCTGTATGGAATCTGTTGACATATTCGTATTTATATTCGAACTAACTGTACTCTTTCTCGCTGAGTTATTATTGTTGAAAGTTTCAAGATGAAAAGGACAATCTATTGTATTCATAATAAGGATCAACGCTTAATAAATATAAAATATGAGTCTTGGAACTTTTCTTCGTTCCTTAATATTTTTTTTTTTTTATTTTGCAATATTGCTCAAAAGGGGATGTGTTGGCTTATTGACAGAATATCACTTAAAACCAGGTCAAAATAACAGCCAAAGATAGAAAACATCTAGGGGACAATATACCTATGGCAACAGACACTGACGGTAGTTCTATATATATATATATATATATATATATTACTAACAAGGACTACTATAAATCATATGCACGTTCTGATAAAAGATACATGTATATAATATATGGAAAAGAGGGGGAAATCAAACACACCTTGGAGAGAGGCTGATCTGAGATCAAAGAAAATTAAAAATAAATCAAAATAATTATTTATTTCTGATCAGAATCATCATTTTCCAGTTTCAATTTCTGGCCAGAATTTCTCTTCAAATTTTTATATAGAATTTGTGTCGCAAATTCAAAGGAAAAATATCTTTCGAGGATTTTTGTGGAAGAATGTTTGTTTTTCCGAGACAATTCTCGACCTATGATCTCATTGACAGCATCTTAATAGAAACTCTCGCACAAGAGGGTTTTTCCGATAGATCTCAAATTTGAAAAAAGTTTTAAGCTTTCTAGAGATCCAGATCTACGAAATATGACGAAATTGATTTATGTAAAGGCACGTGACTGACGCGTCAAAGCGAAAAATAATAATAATAATAATAATATTCTTTGTTTTCATTTTCAAAATTTTTATTTTTGTTGACATAGTGATACAAAAAGGGAATATTTTTATTTAGGGAGTGGGAAAGTATATGAACCAGTAGTGGGATCGGGATTGTGACAGTATGAGTAACTCTGGAAGTTTTGTTAGAGACTATTTTAATAGGAAGGAAACTGATGATACTTTAAAAAATATTAGAAGGGAATGTTATGAATCGAAGAAAAAATTGGATGAATTAAATAAACTCATCTCCCCAAGAAAGAAAAACTTGTATGAAAGTGATGATAATGATTTATTTCCAAGTGAATCCAGGTCTGAAAGAGTAAGACAAAATGAGAATATACGACAACATAAACAGACTACCACCACAAATAATTATCTGCCAGATACTAGGATATCTTCCTCTTCAACTGTTGGTTCAGAATTGAATAATTTAAATTTAGATAAGAGATATGATAATGCTGATAATATGAGAATTCTCATACAAGATTTCCAATCATTAAAAGAAACTGTCTTTGCACAACAATCTCAAATCAAATCATTAAGGGATACCGTTTATAACCAACAAACACAATTACAATCTTTGAAATACGATTTACAACAACAAAGAATAAAGACATCTGTCTTGGAAAATAAAATGTTTACGAATGATATAAAATTTGCTAATAATAGATACAGACCTCAAAGTTCAGCTTCAATAAATATAGATGATAATAATAATTTTTCATCTCCCTCTAATCCTGCATATTATTCTGACGGGTATTTGAATGACAGGTATAACAGTTTTAGAACTAATCAATCTCTACCTGATTCAGTAACAAATTCTGTACAGAATAGAAATAATTGGAAAATACCGACAGATACTGACGGTTTTAATTCAGTGCGGATCCCAAATGATACACAGAGATATAATTCTACTCGTATACCATCAAATGATCCGTACGTTGCTAAACCTTCTTCAACTTTTATAGATGATGATAGTACAACAAATTTACTAAGAATGTCTGCACCTAGGTGAACCCTTTCTTTCTGAAAAAGCATGAATATAAATATATATATTTTTGTATAGATTTAATTTTGTATATTTATTATCTCCGATTAAAAAGAAGAATTAGTTCATAAATTTCATTTTTAAGCTATATTGATGATCCTGTGAATGTTTACTTTGATTATCACCAACGTAATGATAAATAATACTTTGTTTTCTCTTCCTTGGTAACTCTGTTGCGATCCACTTAAAACTCCCTGAATAGCCTATTAGTGAACTGTCTTCATCGTACTCGAATTGAGATGCCTGATTTGAATTTCGTAAATTACATTTCAATTCATTATGAAGTTGTAATATTTGACAATACCCACCTCTTGATTTTAGATAGAAATTACCAAAAGGAGCTTCAATTAATTCAATATTTGCAGGGGTCCCATCCTTTAACCAATGTCCATTCTTTATTAAAAACCCTTTCTCTATTTCCTCATTTTTATCGAATATTTTTATTGTTCCTCTATATTTTGGATTCTTACCAGGATGTGATGGTTTACTTGGATTATGATGATTTCTCTTTGGTATATACCCCTTTGGATAAAATTTGATATTTTCATCCTTACAATGAGATTTTGATGCTGAAGTAAATGAATCTATTGGTATAAAATCTTGATTCAAAAAAGTTCCATTTAATAAATGGAAATACCAAATTTGATTTAGTGCATTATTTTTATCACAATCTATGAATACTTTTTTATCATTAAATTCATTAGATAATGCAAGCTCTATATCTTTCTTGTTATATGTTGTATTAATGCTGGGTATAATATTATGCTTTTGTAATGCTTCGAAACTGTTCAACTCTTTGAATAATGTTACTGTAGTATTAAAGTAATCAAATACAGCTCTCTTCTTCCAATAGTTTTTACTGTACTCTTCATCTGACCATCTTGAATAACAGTCTGGCCTTATGTTTTTTATACAGGAACCATGCTTATTAAACTCATGAATCCAAAGGGACTCCTCATCGCCAACAACATTACTCTTCCAGTATAATTCCATAAAATCATATAGTTGCGTATCATTCGGGAAAATATTAGAATGAAACAGATGATAAACATCATCAATAAATAAATCCGGATCACAAAACTGTTCATATGTATCTATGACACAATTATCAGGCCATAACCCATGTATCGTAAAAGAATCTAAAGGCCCCAATTCCCTAACAAGGTCCGGTTCATCCAAAGAAGGGTTAGAAGGCATATAATTCCAGAACTGTGTTTGTAACATAATACCACCAGGGTATTCAAAACAGCAATGATCAGACAGCACCGTTTCATTTGAACATGTTAAAGGGATCGTACTAGGGCAGCACGGTATAATCTTCGGTTGATTTTTTCGAATAACATTAAAGATCTGCTGATATTTAAGTAATTTAGACAGTCTCATCTTTATATTTCTTGTTCTATGTATAAAGTTGCTATATAGAGTCTCTACAGAGATGCACTATATTATTGTAATTTCCATATGCTTCTGGAGATACAACTCTTATACTCTCGAAACATAGGGATGATCATCGAAATTTACTCATTTCCTTTAATTTCTTGCTGAATAATCCGAACTCGAGCAAAAATGATGACAAATTGGCGCGTCGCTACAAACGTGCAAAAGATTTACTGTCGTCTTATTCTAATATTAACAAGAACTGAAATCAAACTATCATTTAAGTTGGTACATAATCATGGTGCATGTAAAGTGTTGCTGGGTATATATTCCTGTTTTGATTATCTGTACAAAGATTTTTTAATGATTAAGATTTGGTTCAGTAGGACCGAACATAATATAAGCTCTCAATTATCAAAGTCATTTGCCAGGGGCAGAATATAACTGAGGTTAATTTATAATGACTTTCACATCATATTAGATAATATCCGTATCTAAACAAATTTTAATCCTTGGAATTTGAAAAGTTTAAGTTCAGGTTTAAATTCAGCATTCAAGTGGATTTTTAGGAATAAAAACTTTTTCGAATGATAAAGAAATGAGTGAGAGCCTTTTCTAAGATAAAGAGAAAGTTTTATAACCTCTTCATATTAATTTTACAAAGTATTATGCTTAGGAACTCAGTTATTACTTTGAGCTGTCTTGATGTTTTGCTTGAAAATATAGTTTGTGTTTGAAGCTTTCTATTATTGTGTTTTATTT